>JAQZBX010004900.1:0-38721 GCA_029593785.1 Cabassous unicinctus
CAAAACGGGGAAGGGGGGGTTTAAAATGGATAAAGTAAATAAATAAATCTTAAAAAAAAAAAAATTACTGATTGTACACTTCAGATGAATTGTATGTTTATTAATATGTATCAATAAAATTTATTTGTTCTTAAAAAGTATACAGTTATTCAAAATAAATATCACATGGGTAAAAAATGAGAAACATAAATAAAAACACACAAAACTAGAAGCAAACACAGGTGATTATTTAATCTCTGAATGGGGAAAGGCTTTCTATGCCTAAAAACAACTGAAATCACAACAAATAAAATCAAAAGATACAACAGTATCTTTTAAATTTCTTTAAGTCAAATTCGTGGCAAACACACAAAAGTAAACTGAATGGCAAAAATATTTCCAGAAAAAAATCTGCCACAAATTAGAGAGGGGGAGGAGAACAAGGAACAATCATATACAATTCACTAATGGAATGTAAAAAAAACCCAAACTTATGGAAAAATTCAACCTCATTAGTAATTAAGGGCACACAAAATAAAACAAGATTCTACTTCACCTTTCAAATAAAGTGTTAAAAAAATAATAATCTGTATTGTTGAGAATGAGGTGTGGTGAGTACTCTTATAGACCACTAATAGGAATATAAACTGGTGAAGCCTTTCTGGAAATCAATTTGACAGGACAAATAAAAAATCCTAAAAATATCCTTTGATACAGTAATTTCCTTCTAGACTCAAAACCACGAATTTTAAATTTTGGCATTATTGATATTTTAGTCTGGATAAGTCTTTGTGGTTGGGGGTGGGGTGGGGCATGTCCTGTGCCTTGTAAGAGGTTTAGCAGCATTCCTGCCCGCTACCTCTAGATGCCAGCAGCAATCACCCACCCTACCCACCTACCCCCGCCACGTCATGACAACCAGAAACATCTCCAGACTTTACCAAATATCCCTTGGGGAGGAAATCTTTCCCAGTTGAGAACCACTGCCCCATGAAAATATAATAATGAGAAAGGTGGATAAAGATTTCTATAGAAAAGTTATCACAGCATTATAGGAAAAAATAATAAAAGTGTTAAATGCTCAGTAATAGCAGAATAAATTATGGCACAACCATATTATGAAATACTATACAGTTATTTAAAGTAGCATTTGGAAACATTTAATAAAACGAATAAATGCTCACCCAATTAATTAGAAAGTGCTAGCTGCTGGAACAAACACCAATATTTCACTGACTTATACACAAAAAGTTAATTTCTTGCTCATGAAACAGTCCAAGGTGATACCAGATTGGCAAGGGCAGAATAGGGTGGGAATGGGGCCCTGTTCCACTTAGGCATTCAGAGAATGAGGCTGCCGGCAGCTCTGCCAGTTTTCACTATGTGGATTCCAAGCCCTTAGTGTCAAAGTCTATCAGGCAGAGGAAAGAAGCATGGAGGATCATGAGTGGGAGTTTTTAATGGGCTAGGCTTAGAAATAGCAAAAAATCACTTCCACATGCATTCCATTTTCTAGAACCAAGTCACATGCCACAACTAGCTGCAAAGGAGGCTGGGAAATGTAGTCGAGTTGTAGTCCAGAAAAAAGAGAAAACAAGTTTGGTAAACCAATAGTCCAGTCTCTGCCACAGTTATAATACAATGCTAAGTAAAAAGAGTGTTATAATACATTGTCCATACAATGCAACTCCAACGTATTTTTTTCCATATTCCTAGAAACAAAATTGCTTGCAACCCAGCAATTCTACTTCTAAACATGTCTTCTTGAGAACTATATATGAAGAAATAAGTATAAAAATAAGACCAAAAAAAAAAAAATAGAAATGGCCTAAATGATCATACAGGAGACTGATTAAATAAACTATGGTAAAGCTACACAATGGAACACTAAGCATAGAAGAAATAAGGTAGAACTATATGAATTGAGTTGAAAATATCTCTAAGGCATATTGTTAAGAGCAAACAGCAAGAAGCACCACAATACGGAAAGTATGATACAACTTAAATTTTAAAAAAAGAATATAAAATTATATAATTCTTTATTGTGGGGGCTGTCTTGTGCATTTTACGATGTTTAGTAGCATATTCCTGGCCTCTACCCACTAGATGCCAGTAACAACCCCATCCCCAGTCCTACCCCTAACTGAGAAAGATACACATTAAACTGACAAAATTGTTACCCTAGAGAGGGGAGAAGGGTGTGGAGAGAAGCAAAGGGTACATACAGTTTATCTGTAATGTTTAAAACGATTTACCATAAGAATCTTTCCTTGTATTATTTATATACTTTTCAGTTTAAAAATAGGTCAGAAATAAAATATACAAAATTATTAAACAGTAATAATCTTTGAGTGAAACTATGGGTGTCCTTTGTTATTCTGTATATTATTTTCTATAAATAAATATTGTTTTAGAAAACTGCAAATAAAATGAACTTTTTTTTTTGAAAAAAAAGAACAAAGACTGTAAAAAAATACAAAATGTTAACAGTACATGCAGATGGGAAATGAGAGGACATTTCACTTTTGTTTACCTTTTTGACCTGTGCTTTCCAAATTTTCTACAGGTACATTAATTTACAATTTTAAAATGCTATGTTTTCTTTTTAAAAATCTTAGTTATATCACCTCTGATTTAAAAAGAGTAATCCCAAATGAATTAGGACCAAATAGGTTGTACCTGGCTTCCCTTTATAAGGCAATTCAAAATCCACAGAGCTAAGACACCAGCCTGGAAAGGAATGTTTAGAACTGGAGGCTAGGAAGGAGGCTCCTCCAGGAACTTAAGAACCATGGCAATTAGGGCACAGAATGGGTAGCAAAAGGAAATTAATGCAGTCTTGAGCACTCCTCCTCTAACAAGCAAATAAAGAGTAGCAGAAACAGATTAGGAGGTTAGAAGGCTGCAAATGGCCTAGGGCCACAGCTAGGTAAGAGAAAGATTACAAAACTCTGCTGAGATAAGCAGCTGAGAATACTTTCTCAAGAACCTCATCTACTTGATTCACAGACTTGGAGAAGATTTTATGTATTAGTCAGCCAAAGGGATGCTGATGCAAAATACCAGAAATCGGTTGGCTTTTATAAAGGGTATTTATTTGCGGTAGAAGCTTACAGTTACCAGGCCATAAAGCGTAAGTTACTTCCCTCACCAAAGTCTGTTGTCACATGCTGAAGCAAGATGGTGGGCGACATCTGTCTACAAGATACTAACCTTAGATGTAAGGACACACCAGGTTGAAAGAGAAAGATATTCCATGCAAATAGTAACCAAAAAAGATACTAATATTGGACAAAACAGATATTAAATGCAAAACTGTTATAAGGGATGAAGAAGAATATTATATTAATAAAAGGGGCAATTCACCAAGAAGAAATAACTATACTAAATATGTATGCACCTAACCTGGGTGCCCCAAGATACATGAGACACACACTGGCAAAACTGAAGGGAGAAATAGACATATCTACAATAATAGTTAGAGACTTCAACACCACTCTCAACATTGGAGAGAGGATAAATAAGGAAACAGAGCACTTGAATAATATGATAAATGTACTAGAACATACATTTATAGAGCATTACACCCCAAAACAGCAGACATACAATCTTTCCAAGCACTCATGGATCCTTCTCCAGAACAGACCATATGTTGGGTCAAAAAATAGGTCTCAATCAATTTGAAAATATTGAAATTATACCAAACACTTTCTGATTATAATGGAATGAAGCTGGAAATCAATAATGGATGGAAAAAGAGAACATTCACAAATATATGGAGATTAAACAACATATTCTTAAACATTCAGTGGATCAAAGAAGAAATTGCAAGCTAATTCAGCAAATATCTTGAGACAAATGAAAACGAGAACACAGCATATCAAAACCTATGGGACACCACAAGGGCACTGCTGAGAAGGAAATTTATAGGCCCTCAGTGATTACATTAAAAAAGAAGGAAGAGTTAAAATCGAAGACCTAACTGCATACCTAGGGGAACTAGAAAAAGAACAGCAAATTAATCCCAAACCAAGCCAAAGAAAAGAAATAATAAAGATCATGCAGAAATAAATGAAATTGAGAACAACAAAAAAATCTACAGAGAGAATCAACAATCAACAAAAGCAAAAGTTGGTTATTTGAGAAGATCAACAAAAATCGACAAATCCTTAGGCTAGACTGGCAAAGAAAAAAGAAAGAAGATGCAAATAAATTCAGAAATGAGACAAGGAACATTATCACTGACCCAAAAGAAATAAAAGAGATCATAAGAGGATACTATGAACAACTGTACACCAACAAAGTAGACAATGTATATGAAATGGGTAAATTCCTAGAAACACAGGAACAACCTTCACTCACCCTGGTAGAAAAATACCTCAACAAATCAATCAAAAGTAAAGAGATTGAAACAGTCATCAAAAACCTCTCAAAGATGAAAAGCCCAGAACTACATGGCTTCACAGGTGAATTCTACCAACCAAAGATGATTTAATACCAATCTTGCTTAAGCGCTTCCAAAACTTGAACAGGAACGCTACCAAACTCATTCTATGAAACTAACATCTCCCTAATACCAAAACCAAGTAAAGGTCCTATGAAGAAAGAAAATTAAAGAACAATTTCGCTAATGAATATAGATGCAAACATCTTCAACAAAATACCTGCAAATCAAATCCAAAATCACATTAAAATAATTATACACCATGATCAAGTGGGTTTTAGCCCAGGTATGTAAGAGTGGTTCAACTCAAGAAAATCAATTAGTGTAATAAACCACATTAATGAATTGAAGAAGAAAAATCACATGATCATCTTGACACAGAAAAGGCACTTGACAAAATACAGCATCCTTTCTTGATTAAAAATACTCCAAAAGATAGGAATAGAAGGAAGCTTTCTCAACATGGTGAAGTACATATATGAAAAACCTACAGCTAGCATTGTTCTCAACTGTGAAAGACCGAAAGCTTTCCTGCTGAGATCAGGAACAAGACAAGAATGCTCACTGTCACCACTGTTATTCAATATTGTGCTAGAAGTTCTAGCTAGAGCAATTAGGCAAGAGAAAGAAATAAAAGGCACCCAAATAGGAAAGGAAGAATTAAAATTTCCACTATTCTCAGATGAGATGTTCCCAGATCTAGAAAATCCTAAAAAATGAAGAACAAAGCTACTAGAACTAATAGAGTTCAGCAAAGTGGCAGGATACAGGATGAATACTCACAAATCAGTTGCATTTCTATACACTACTGATGAGCATACTGAGGAGGAAATCAGAAAAAAAATCCATTTATAATAGTGACTGAAAGACTCAAATATTTAGGAATAAAATTAACCAAGGACACAAAGGACCTGTAATCAGAAAACTACACAACACTACTTATCAAACTTCTAGAAGAAAATATAGGGAAGCATCTTCAGAACCTTGTGTTAAGCAATGGTTTCTTAGATTTTACCCCCAAAGCACAAGCAACAAAAGAAAAAATAGATAAATGGGACCTCATCAAAATTTAAAAAAATTGGTCCTCAAAGGACTTTACTATGAACATAAAAAGACAACCTACACAATGGGAACAACATTTGGAAACCATATATCCAGTAAAGGATTAATATTTGGTATATATAAAGAAATCCTTCAACTTAACAATGAAAAGACAAACAACCCAATTAAAAATTGGCAAAAGATTTGAACAGATCTCTCTTCAAAGAAGATATACAAGTGGCCAGAAAGCACATGAAAAGATGCTTAACATCATTAGCCATCAGGGAAATGCAAATCAAAGCCATGAGATAACATTTCACAACCATTAGAATGACTGCTATTTAAAAAAACCAAAAACCAAAAGACAAACCAACAAACAAAATGGAGAATAACAAGTGTTGAAAAGGATGTAGAGAAATAGGAAGACTCATTCATTGCTGGTGCCAATGTTTTTACAAATGGTACAGCCACTGCTGAGGACAGTTTGGCAGTTCCTCAGAAAGCGAAGTATAGAACTGCCATATGACTCAGCAATCCCACTACTTGGTATATGCCCAAAAGCATTGAACGCAGGAGCTCAAAAAGATATTTGCACACCCGTGTTCATAGCAACATTATTCACAATCACCAAAAGATGGAAGCAACCCAAGTATGTATCCACCAATGAATGGATAGTAGTATATACGTACAATAGAATATTATTCAGCTGTAAAAAGGAATGAAATTCTGAAATACATGACAACATCAATGAACCTTGAGGACATCATGTCATAAGTGAAATAAGCCAGACATAAAAGGACATATAATGTATGTTCTCACTTATTTGAAGCAATTAGAATAAGCAAATTTCATAGTCTTTTGCATTTGATAGTGTAATCAATATATGATGGGGTGTCTTTTTTTTTTTTTTTTTAGGATTTATTTATTTACTTTTATCCATTTTATCCTTCCCCCATTTTTCCTGTTTTTGTGTCCATTCACTGGGCGACTCTGTATCCATTTCCTGCCCTCTCTTCTCATCCTTCTCCTCCTGTCTTCACTGGAATTCGATCCTCAGAACCTCCAATGTGGGAGGGAGGCATCCTACCACCTGTGCCACCTCAGTTCCTGGTTTTTCGGTGCATCTCGTCTTGGCTTTCCCTTGTGTCACTCTTCTGTTACATCATCATCTTGCTGTGTGGCTCGCGGGGCCTGGCAGTGCACCTGCACGTGGACTCTGGCGGCGCACCCGCACACGGGGCCTGGTGGCCCACGTGCCTTCTATATTTTCCTTTTTTTTTTTTTTAATTTTTACTGGGAGGTCCCTGGGATTGAACCCAGGTCTCTCCATATGGGAGATGGACGCCCAACCTCCCGAGCCACATCCGTCCCATGGGGTGTCTTTTTTCCTTCATGTTTATCCTCTTTGGTGTTCTCTGAGCTTCTTGGATTTGCTATTTGCATCTTTTGCTAAGTTTGGATAATTCTCTGTCACTATTTCCTTGAATATTTCTTCTGCCCTTTTCTATCTTTCTTCTTCTGGGGCTCCCATAATGTATATATTGGTGCACTTGATGGTGTCTCATAGCTCTCTTAAGCTGTTTTTGCTTTTAATATTTCTTTTTTCTTTCTGCTCCCAGTCTGACTCATTTCAAGTGTCTTGTCTTCACCTTCACTAATTCTTTTTTCTGCTAGCTCCATTCTCCTCTTGAAACCATCCTGGACTTTATCATTTCAGTTATTGTGGTATTCAACTCCAGTTTTCTCTTTGGTTCCTTTTTGAAATTTCTCTTTTTACTTAGACTCTCATATTATTCATTCATTGTTTTCCTGATGCCTTGTAGTTCTTTCTCTGTACTTTCCTCCATCCCTTAAGCTTTTTTAGATCTTTTTAAAAGGCTTTGTTTGGTATGTCCACATTCTTGTCTTCATTGTTGGTGTTTTATTTTTATCCTCTTCCTTTGGATGGGCCATCATTTCCTGTTTCTTTGTCTTGTACTATTTTGTTGCATGCTATACATTTTTAATATTTTAAAATGTTAACTCTGGGATTTATTCCCTGGTATGTTTACTTCCTAGTTTTGTAAATAGGTACTGATAAGAGAGATTTTTTTGAGTGTCAGCCCTTCTATTAGGAAGGTCTGCCCAAGGCAAATGCAGGGTTTTTGCATTTGTGCAGGGTTTTCCCTGTCTTAGTGGAACTCTGTCTTCTCCTGAGCTTTTGCCTCTTAGTTATTTTGTAGTTCTGCTGTTTACAGGAGTTTAGCTGTCCCCTCTGTTTCCCAGGAACTAATCTCCCTCTTTCAGGTATCTAAAGCTGGCAGTTCTTTGTCCTAGACTGTCCATCTCTATAGTTTTACTACAGTTTTTGTCTCGTGTTGCTTTTGCCTGGAGGGCAAATTCTGGGAGGACGGTCACCCTTGGGAGAAATTTCCCAATTTGGACTTTCCCAGCCAAAACAGGGCCAGAGACCCATGAAGGGGGCTTAGATCATCTCTAAAATGCCCTGTGGAGGGAGTCAGAAAAGGCGCCACAAACTTCTCTGATGGCTCTGCAAAGTAAGCTTTCCTTGTCTGCTCAGCAATTGCAGCCTTCAACTAACTTTCCCCCATAGCCCTGAGGAGCCCTGTGTCTTTAAATATGCACTGTGTCTACCCTTGTCTGGGGAGAGTTGAAGCAATGGCTACCTCCACCTTTGTCCAGGGTGGGTTGAAACAATAGCTGTCCTCAGTGTTGGGACCCAGTGATCTGAATTTGCTAATCCAAAGCTGTGATCAGTGATCATCCTGCACACCCCTGTTCTTGTCATCAGAAACTAGCCAGGGCCTGGACCCCTCAGCAGCCTGCTGTGAGAGTCGGGGATGGGTGCTGGTGTCAGGTGCGGAAAGAGCAATTTATGGTGTCTTTTTTTTAAGGTACTTAGATTACATAAATGATACATAAAAAATTTAGGGGATTCCTATACGCCCCACTCCCTAACCCTCCCATACTTTCCCACATTAACAACGTCCTTCATTAGTGTGGTAAAGTTCTTTTTCATATCTTATCAGTCTCTTCCTCCCACTTTTCCCTGGATGCTGTACAGTGTTCTGGCCTCTGGAGTTTCCAAGTAGTTGTTTCAGACAGTTCCTGCCTGTTTAATAGCTGTTTTGGAGGAAGGACTAAGTTCTGGAGCTCCCTATTCTACCATCTTCCCTGGAAGTTCCTCACTGCTAATTCTTTTATCTCTACTGAATTCCATTCTATATGACTGTGATCAGGGTTCTAACTTGCAGAAATCTTTTAAAGCCTAATCCATCCTTCAGCCCGGAAGCCCCTGGACTAATAAAGATGCTAACCTTGGGCTCAGGACTGATGCCAACAGATGCACTGCTGTTTATGTCATCTCTGCCTCACCCATCCCAAGGAGATCGACATTGTGCCTGCCAAAGCCCTTCTTCTGATTATGTTATTGCTTCATAAATAAGAAAATTACATTTTATTCATTGCCTTATTTTCAATATTTTGATCCCATTTCTCATACCTAACTCTGCTTGTCAAAACTTCACCCATTCCTCATGATTTCTCTCAACTGCCAGCTCTTTCATAAAATCCATCCTGATTCCTCCCTCCTCCAAAGGGTAATCTCTCTTCTGTATGCCAGAGCATATGCTGGCCACACAAAGCTCGGCAAGTAATTAGCCCCATGTAGCCCTGATTAAACTGCAAGCCACTCCAGAAAGACACATCATACCCACTTCTCAAAAGTACTCATTAAGAAAATGCTGAATTGAACTCAACATCTGTGAGGTCTTGCCATACCATGATGGGACATTAGCCAATATGTAAACCAGAACTGCTACAGAGAGTAGGCCCACCTGGTTTTTCTAATGTCTACATAGATTCAATATCTCTGTCTAAAGAACATTTATAAGGAGACTTAGATCTATTCTCTTATCAATCCTGCAAAGTAAGTAGAATTATGCCCATTTTCCAGATTGCAGTAGAACCATGATTTGAACCCAGTCTAACTCTGAAGCCCAAGTTCTTCCCACTTCATGTGTCCAACATAAACATTAGCCTGACTCTCATCACTCTGCAATATGACTATCCTGCCACACAGAAGTAGGCTTGATACAAGGAACACAATGAATAAGTAAATCACGATGCCTTCAGACAGAACCAAACGGTTACTCATAAAAGACTCAATTTTTCCCACGATTCTCAAGCCTCTAGTCCTACCATCCCTCAAAGAAAATCCCAGTCCCTTTGGGATATTAATTATTAAAAAATTTATTAAACACTCATAAATGCTAGATACTTCAGGGAACACTAGAAAAACACAACTATGTACCTACATTCTCAAAGAAAAGTATGTATCTAAATGATGACTCCTGGTAGCAGTAAAAAGTACTTTATTACTTGCATCTCCCCTACTTTTCTCTTAACACTGTTTATTATTTAGGCTCCTGGATTTCAGACCAAATGCCAAAAACCAATATGTGTTCCAGGTAAAACATGATCTTAGTGGAGAACATACAACCAACTCATATTAGCCTTACCTCCATCATAAGGGTTCTTGTGAAATATTACCAATTATGTTTTCATGTTTCTTTGCCCTCTCTTAGATCAAAACAGAGAATAAAAAAGGCTTAAGCCTTTTAGATGAATGTAGTGAAGAGATGAAGAGACGTTCTTTTCCTCTAATGCCAGGCAGACATACACTCTTCTCCTCTCTCACAGAAGAATGACTGTTCAACCTCACTTACTTCTCTACAGATTTGGATATTTTTTCCCTTAAAAATAGCCTCAAATTTCTAAGACCCATTTTTTTCAGAACTTCCATCCAAGGCAGTGCAACACAGTAATTAATACACCTGGCAAGACAAAAAAGATCATGTGTACCTGAAGCCCAGACTACAATTTACACCTGATGACCAGTCTGCCTGACTGCCCACATTCCAGGGTCAAGTTGATATTAAATTTTAATAAAATGACACTTCCATCTAGTGGTTTTCAAAGGACTGAGAGAATTGAGATTAACATAGAAAAATGCCAGGCTGGTGAATGATTGACTTATTCAGCTGGTATGAATTAAATGAAAATTCTCAATGATGAAACGTTAAATGAACGACAGAATAAAGCATTTGATGGGAAAATACACATAAAATAAACTTTTAGGAGCAGGGCCAACTCTGAAATGAAGGTATGGTTTTCTAGATCAGGGAAAGAACGCCTATAAGCCCAAATTCTCTTCCTTTCCCCATGCACGAATTCCTTTAACAAGTCACAAAATCATTTATTTCACCATTAGAGATCAGGCTTAAATGGAAATAATCCCCTGGAAGAATTAGCACATTGATTTTCATGAAGTAACATTGATTTTTTCCCCACTGATTCATGCTAAGATTTAAATATCTGATAAGTAGAAGAGGGCTACTCTCCTTTCAGACCCTGTTATACAAACTACCAAGTAGCCATAGGGTGTCAAAAAAGAGGGGGGCATTACTGGAAATTGGGAAAGGGAAAGGTTAGAGTACTAGAGTCTAAAGGAAAACATTACTTTAAAATTAATTCTAAGTCCCCTGGAAGCCAGCTTGCAAAATCTATTCTCATCATTATTCTAATTATACATTGGGTCAGCTATGAGATACTCTGCAGTAATTGCTAATTAAAACACAACAACCCATGATCACAAACTGGTAAGTGATGATAAATATATGCGTTAAGGTAGGGAAGGAAAAACCTAAGAAGATTTTGGTTTGTTGTATGCTCTAATCCTCAGAATTTGTATGAAATATTTGTTCACTGTGGGCTCTGACACAAGTCATGGTCATACAGTACCTCTGGATCTTTTGTTGTTTATGGAGAAGGGACAAAATGCATCCACTTTTTAATCATCTTTCAAATTTAATAATATTCTATGCTAATTACAGTATTTGTGCTAGCACAAGCAGCAGTTAAGTGTCCAGAACCAGTGCAAGAGAACCTAGTTAATCATGTTGCTCACACATGAGGCCATAAAGGAAAATTCAGCCTACTCTGCTGATATACAAATCTGGTTAATATGTCCCTTGTAGTATATGAGTTCTGATTAGTATCCTCTCTGTTAAATCATTTAAGATCTGGGAGCTGTATTTTGCCTTAACTAGCACTGAGGTTTCATAAACAAAAGAGATGAGCCCTCTCAAAAGGGGTTTGAAAAGTCACTGAATTTTGGCTATGGAGCAGCCAGAGAAAGAAAACTGACATATTTTTACCCTGGGAGCCACACTGCATTCTAGTTGCCATCCTCATTAGTACTTTTACTCAGCACTATTGCAAGAAGCAGCCACTCAAAAGTAATTTAAATGCAACTGACTCATGTTGTTATAGATAATGGGGAAAAGTCTGTACTCTCAACAGAAGGGGAGGGGCACAAAGGCAATAAAACTTGAAGGACAAAGAGAAGGACAAGCCAGGACAAGTGATTCATTTAAACATTTCAATACTGATAATATGAAATGTCATTAGGAAGGTAAATTTGGGACAATCTTTCAAATGTAAATAATATTTAGATTGTCCCAGTTGGAGATTATCTATTACCAAGGTTATCTACAAGTTGAATGTAGTGCCCCTAAAGGGAAAACTTTTAAGTGCAAATAAATAACAAGCCACTAAGACTTTGAAGAAAATGTCACTTAATATCTTGGGGGCTAAGCATCAGTAAAAAGGGGCACAAAGAATAGGCCTTTGATAAATAGTTCTTTACTGCTGTGACATCACTATGGGTTAATTCATCCCCAAAATTGTTTTAGTATTCCACTACAGCCGGGGTTCTTAACAAGGGGTCCATGAGCTTGAACTGAAATTCAAGAAAACATTCTTCTTGTGGGGACATGTTGGTGCGGGTGTGGTGTATTTATTAAATAATACACAGTATAGTGTGGACTTAGTAAGGGGTCCGTGGTTTTCACCTGACTGGCAAAGGGGCCCATGGAACAAAAAAGGTTAGGAACCCCTGCACTACAGGAACTCAAATGGATTACGGAAAACACCCCAAAACCCATTCCTTTGCTGCATGGAATCAGAAAGATGTGGAAATGAATCATGGCTCTATTACTTAATATGCATGACCTCAGGGAAGTTATCCCTCTGGACCTCAATTTATTCAGCTTTAGCAGAGTGCCTAGAACCCAGTAGTATACAGAAGAAAATGAGTTTTTCTAAACCCAAAGCAAAAGGGTATTAAAATTAGTATCAAAGTGTGGACTTCAGAGGCACTGGAAAGATGAAAACAGAGACATGGTTCAGGGACACATGGGAAAGTTGCTGTTTTCTCTCTCTCAAGGATTTGGCCTTGCTGACGCTGAATTTGGATGAAGACCTGAAAGTGCCCTATGCTTATAAACATGTCCTTAAATGAAGCACACAGTCTAAGTGAAAGTTCTTCTGGTATAGTGAATAAATCTAGGAAATGAAAGGGTGTAGAATAGGAGGTACTCAGCTATTGCCTCAATCCTGGCAGAACTTGACTTGCATGGACATGGTCTCAGGAAGCTATGTCCCCTGCAGGCAACCACGGTGCAAGAAAAATGCAATGCTGCATCTATGACTGCTCTTTGTGGCCACTTTGCCACTTTTTTTACAGGACTTTACAAGTCCTATATCCATGACTCAATAAATTTAGAACTTGTAGTTGTGTGTGTGTGTGTGTGTACACGTTACCTCTTCCCTCCATTCTGTAACCTGCCTAAAATGTTTCAAGGTGCTTAAATATTTGCTGAATGAATAAAGGATACATGAATTTTTCAAGAAACATCCACTGACAACCACAATACCTAACTTCCTAAAGACTAAAGACAAAGTAACTGCTGTGGTTCTCATTATTCTCCCTTGCCAGCCCTAGTTACAAAACTCCACACTTCATTAAGCTCTTCATCAATATAATATGAGATTAAAACAATAGAAATGGCTGACTGACGGAATTTCCAAGAACTTACAGGATGGGATGGTGAAAAGAGCACCACATTGAAGGAATCAGAAGAGCAAGGTTCAAATTCCACCTCTGAGTCTGAAGTTTCTAACAAGCCAAAAAAACAAAGAGGCACAAAGCTCTGGAACTCTAGTAATAAAAAGCCATACTCATATATGATCTCCCCTAGTTTTGGAGGCATAGCTAGAGTCCACACTTACCTTTTTCAAACATAAATTAATATCCTATGAATTCATACTATATGCAGTCATCTAACATATTATTTTAGCCTCTGACTGAAAAACAATAATATTTTCAGTTTCAAAGATGCAAAAAGTCTTAGGTCAACACTTGGAACTGACTCGGAGATTTGACAGACCTGAAACCAATTTCAGGCCCTGGGAAGAGGTCTATCAGAAATTTGTGTGCTCAGATTTTAGATTGAAGTTGTTTATCCTCCATATATTAGAGGGTCAATCTCCAATCATTCAGATGAGCAATTATATTGCTCATGAGAATCAACCAGGATCTACCAAGGAACGCTACTTTAAAGCCACTGACTCAAAAAAAAAAAAAAAATTAGTTTAATTAAAAGGTTTGTCAAACATACAGCCTTGTAAACAGATTTAGCATATATCAGGTGATCAATAGTTTGGTTACCACTAACTTAGTCGAGAGACCTTAGGAAGGTCATTTCACTTCTCTGTACTTCAGTTTCCTAAGCTATAAAGGAGAAGACTTGACTGGATAGCCTATGAGGTGCCTTCCAGCACTGAAGCACCATACTCATTCATAACTACTATCCTTGTCCTACCTTTTTAAAGACTAGGAAAGGAAGGCAGAAGTTCCTATGATGGATGACATTAATTAATTTTTTTCAGTGGAAAAATAATGCCTTCCCTGCTCTTTTGTTCCTTGTATCTGTATTTGGTTACTAATTTTCTTCCCTATAATAGTGACCTCACTATAGAATGTATCTCTATGGACATCAAAACAAAGCCAGCTCAAGGTGACAGATCTTGAAAATGACTTTACAGCATGTTCACATGTATAGGTGTGCAGGGTGCAGGTATGTTTCTGAGTATGGATGTGTTGGGGTTGAATCAGAAGACTGGGGTCCTGGCACTGCTCCACCTCTCAGTAGTCATGTGCAGAACAGGGATAAAAACATCATCTCTACTTAGCTCAGTGATACTATAAGAATCAAATGAAATAAGTGTGGAGAAAGATTTGTAAAACGCTAGGCATTAGTGCAAATAAAGGCATGTTTTCATTAACTTTTCTTACTCTAGATATAAAGGGTACCTTGAAATCAGAGGGGAAAAAAAGCCAGACTTGCAAAGAGTAAGGGGCTCACTATTTTTTCCCTTTTTTTTTAAATTAGAGAAAGTTGTAGGTTTACAGCAAAATCGTGCAAAAAAGATTCACTAAGTTTTAGCTAGCTTAAAATATTAAACACCAGAAAAGACTGTGAAGGAAAAGCACTCTACCATTCAAAGGACCTTTTTTGTTAAGTCTTTTACTATAGACCTGATGGGGTTGGCGCTGGGGACACATAGGCCTAAGTTCTGGAAGTGTGGGCACTTTGGGTGACTACTGCATCTCCAGCACCCAGCATAGCACCTGAGACAGAGAGATTGGGGCTTGACATTTGCAGAATGAATGAACGGGAGAGGCATGGTTCCTGCTGCTGAAAGGCTTAGAGTGCAGCATGGAGGCCTAGCAAGAGCAGTAACTGTCACAGCTGATTCAAAAGAAGTTCATCTAGTCCAGGAATGAAGGAGAAGAGCACTCGATTCAACCTGGACTGGGGTTTAGTGAGTTGGGATGGAGAGAAAGTCAGAAAAGGCTTTGGAGAGCAGGTGAGCTTGGACTGAGTCTTCTATGCATGAACTCTTTCAAGAGAACAACTCTTCTTTAGCCATAAGTTATTTTGAGAGATGTATATGGTAACACATGAGCTTCACACTGTAAACTGGGAGGCAGTGTGGTAAGGAATAGATCATGCTTATGTCATCTTTGCTCTGTGTAATCCTACTGACCTGAATTTATATGCCTTACATGGCCTCATTTACATATGAGGGAGAGTTGAAAAAGGAATACAAGAGGCAGTCACTGAGGAAATAAGGATACTGGCAGCTTCCACAAAGGTCCAGAAATAGCACAATCAGTATTGATCCTGAGGTCCACTAATGAGCCATCATTAGTGGTTCCTGCCACTGAAAGTAATATTATTTTCAATAGTAAATATGGCAAATGTTATTTTCAGTAATAATCTCCATGCAATGAGAATATTTAGCTCAAGGGTGGAGAAGGAGTTAAATACCCTCAGATATAGGCAAAAGATTAAGGTAACAAGAAGGTTTGCTGAACTCAGTTTTAGCATATTCATTAGGTTATTAAATGGTCCAAGTCAGATAACCCATTGCTCCTAATAACTGAGTGTTAATGATTATGCAAGATACATATCACCTTAAAGCTGTGGTCCCAGAAATCATCTATTCTACTATATAGGAAAGATAGAAGGGGAGTAATTAACAACCCCAAATTATATTGCTTCCAGACAGCAAAGCAAAGGAATTATTTCAATGGCAAATTTGATTGCAACCTACATAAACTGATCAATAAAATAGTCTACAGTTTTGCACCATTAAAACTGAATGTAACTTGCCAGAAAGATCTACAAATGCCCTAACAATAATTCAGTCATGAAAATAAAATGAATTTCACCATACCCTTATTATATCTGTATTTGGTGATGAACACTGGCTGATGTACAGCCAGGTCATGTCTAATTTATGGATTCTATTTAATAAAAATGAAATACGGGTGGTGGAAGAAAGTGATAATTGTATATAATCTCCTAACGTCATCAGAAGATTTCTATCTCAACAGCAAAATCAAGGTTAATAGTTAGAATAAAGGAGAAACAGGCTCGTCATCATTAGTGACAGGAATACGCATCTTTAAAGAGTCTCATGCTTTATCATGCTTTATCTGCTTGTAACATTTCATTTTAGTTTCAAAACAGGCATGGAGGGACAAGAGACAACATAGTTTAAAGCATCATTTCTAAAAGCACTTTTTGGTCTCAGGCCCCCTTTATAACTCTTAACAAGTACCAAAAACTCCAAAGAGCTTTTGTTTCTGTGGGTTATACATATCAAAATTTAATGTACAAGAAACTTTGAGAAACATTTTAAATATTTGTGTATTAATCCATTTAGCGATTATAAATCATTACAAGTTAATATAAATAACATATTTTAATGAAAAGTAGCTATATCCTCCAAAACAACAAAATAATGAGAAGGGTGGTATTGTTTTTCATTTTAAAAAACCATTATTGTTTGCTTAATAGAAGACGGCTGGATTCTCATATCTGCTTCTGCATTTAGTTTGTTGTGATTTGTTGTTTGGGTTGAAATATATGAATAAAATCCAGCCTCACATCAATATGTAGATTCTTCTTTGATACAATGCAAAAACTTGATAACCTTTTTTTTTTTTTTTTTTTTAGGCACCGGGGGCTGGGAATTGAACCTGGGACGTTGTATATGGGAAGCTGGTGCTTAACCAATGAGCCACACTGGCTTCCCTGATTTGGCTTTTTCATTTGTTTTGCTTGTTGCTTGTTTTTTTGTTTGTTTGTTTGTTTGTTTGTTTGTTTTCAGGAGGCACTGGGAATCGAACCCAGGATCTCCCATGTGGGAGGTGGGAGGTCAATTGCTTGAGCCACATCCGCTCCCTTTATAAACTTTTTAAAGGTTAGCAGCAGTGTGGAACCTGAGACCATATCAATCAATGTACTGCACTTTGTTACATTAAAATCCATTTGTCTAACTTGCACTTTGAATGGATTTTTAAACATCATACATTGGTTATTTGGAAAATACTGTTCACTGAATCTACAGACCTTCCAAATATTGGCAATTTTCATAGTATATCAAAACCTTACAAATCTCATCAGAAAAGTCTTTTTAAGTATTCAGAAACTGTCAAACTCACAGTGGCAGATAAAAGTTTTCCAAAATTTTAACTTTCCCTGGAAAACTTGAAGTGACAATAAATACTATTTTCCTTAAAGTGACAGGCTCACGCATTCATTTTGGATAAAATTTCTGCCAAATATCCAAGTTTGGATAACCACTAAGTTAGTCATTCTTTCAAGTAAAAATTGTACTGAACGGAAAAACTGCGACTCCTACTTGCAATGCAAACAACTGCACAAATGCCTTTCTTTGAGACCACCATAGTACTCTGGTATTCAGCAGAGGTGATTTGTACGTACAATCCATTTGGCCTCATAGAATATTAAAAGGCATGTACTCAAGGGTTAAGATTTAATAACATTAATATTTTTTATTGCTTCATTGAGGACATTCATAAGTGAAACTGGCTTTTCTCCCCTTTTAACTGTGAGTTTGTGGCAGTGAAGAACATAATGACTTCTAGCACATTTTAGTAACACTGCCCTTATTCATGCTAAGGCACCAGCAGTTTTTCCCACCATTGCTTCTGCAGCATCAGTGCAAACATCAATACATTTTAAAAAAGACAAATTACATTTTAGTATTATTATGAAAACAGTTTTGACCACATGGATTCCCTGAAAGAGGTCAAGGACCTCAAGGAGTCTGTAGACCATACTTTGAGAACTGCTGGTATAAAGGAAAGACAGTTTGACATCTTTCCTCTGAAACATACTAGCTTTGTGCTCGAGCACAATACTTAACCTCTCTTGTCCTTAGTTTACTTACTTAACAAAATGAGGATAAAAATAACCATTTCATAGACTTGCAAAGAAGATCATGTGAGATGTGAAACAAATAGCAAAGCAGCACTACTAATAAATGGGAAAATGACTATAAGAATGCTCTGCAAAATGCATAAATAACAAATCAGTTTAATATTGTTATTAAAGTGCAAGATTTTAAAATGCTTTGGGCAAATGCTTATATTTTTTTCCAGTAAACATTTGTAAATTGCCTCAATGTAAAAAGCAATCATAAACATTTATCCTGAAGTATTTATTACTGTGAACTCCATCAGTTCATAGCATTTTAGACACCACTGACACCTTCCCCAACACTCTCAAGAAAACCTTTAAGAATCCTTTCATTTTTCTTTTTTCTCCATTACACACAAGGTTGCACTCAATATAATCTCTGTTATTTCAGAGCTTTCCTACTCCAGCTGCTGAATCCCAACTGGTGTCCTTTATCTAGGACACCTGTTTCAGGAATGAGACAATTAAGGTGATGAACCAGTTCCTTGTAGAAAATCAAGATTTCCCACTTTCTTAATGTTGATAGGAGAGACAAAAAATGTTTTAAAAAGTACAATTACACATCTAATTGCCAGATGTCAAGTATTTAACCAGAACAGATATTCTAATTGCTGTATCTTGTTTATCTCCACTGAGACATTGTATTAGTTATCTATTGCTGTGTAACACTCTTACCACAAACTTAGTGGCTTAAAACAACACCCATTTATTGTCTCACATTCTCTGGGTCAAGAGTCCAAACACAGCTTAGCTGGGCCCTCTTCACAATCAAGAACACAGGGCTGGGTTCTCAACTGGAGGCTCAACTGGGGAAGGATCTTCCCCGCTCATGTAGTGGTTGGCAGCATTCAGTTCCTTGTGGCCGTAGGACTGAGAACTTCAATTTTTGGCTGGCTACCTAGCCAGAGTCTGCCCTCAGCTCCTCCAGGCCATCTATACTTCTTTGCCACATGGGGTTTCCCAATATGGCTACTTGACTCTGCACAGCCAGCAAAAGAAAGAGGGCAAGTTGAGTGCTGCAATCTCATATGACATAATCATGTACACATCATCATGTATAGCCCATCACTTTTGACATATTCTTTTGGTTAGAAGCAAGTCACAGGTCCTGCTCACACTCAAGGGAAAGGGATCACACAAAGGCATGACTACCAGGAGGTGGGATAGTAGGGACCACATTAAGAGCATATTTGCCACAGACATGCTGGCACTTGCACCATGGCTAGTGGGGAAGAAGAAAAAGTTAAGAGCCAAGATTAAGGTAAGAATTAATGAGCTTGACAGTTGTGGAGAAGGAGGGATACAGCTCTATTGCCAATCTAAATCTATATCCATAGAGCTGTGAGAAATTCAGGTGAGATTTGAGATAGTATTGATATATAAGAAGGTCTGATTTGGTGGGTTGGATACAGGAACTCAGTTAAGCATGTGGCAAGGTTGTGACTCCAAGAAAGCTGTGGGTCAGAGCAAGATCCCAGAGAGTAGCTGGGAAGAAGGATGTAGGCTCAAGAGGAAAACTTATAAAAGGGAGACTCGGTGTATGGATTGGGGAGGTAGAACCCTGAAGCCAGTTCTGGTCCTGGGAACTGGAAAGCTAATCAGTAAACCCAGCAAGAGCCCAGCCATAAGGACCTGGTGAACAAGGACAGAGTGAGGGTCCAGTTAAAGCATTCAGGGAGCTTGTGGCTGTATGGGCATACCACAGCTTAGGACAGCAAGACTAATTCCAGATTCCACTGGCAAAGGACCCAGGGTCCCCTTTGTTCCAGGTACTAATTTGATCAGGGACTTACTAGGTAAGGTTGAACGTAAAGGTATTGGAGCTGGAGGTGAGCAAGTGAAGACAGGGACTGGCACGGACAGTTTCACATTGCTCAGGACAATGTGTGGAGTCAAAATCCATAGCATGTCAAGAAATCTCACTATAATCCAGCCCCAGTCTGCCCATTTAGTCTTATCTCCTTCCATGCTAGACACTCTTTGCATTTAAACAAGTGGAAAGGCCTGCCATGTCCTGAACATGCCATGCTTATGAGACTTACCCTCTGTTTACTCTGCCTGGAATGTCCTATCTCCTCCAGCTCCTTCTGGGGATTCCTACTTACCTTTCAGGAGCCAGTTCAAATGTTACTTTCTCTGTGAAATGTGTCTGCTGTTCCCTGTGCAGGCCTTTGTGCTAGCACTTATTATGCAGTTATGATGGCTTACTCTGTGTCTCTTGACCCTAACAGACAATGGGTATGAGAGGAAAAGGGTTATAGCTATCCATTCAACTCTGTATCTCTAGCACCTGGAATAGTGGGTGGCATCTAGTGGATATTCAATAAAAATTACTGAAACAAGCTGGGAAGCACTTAAATTGTGCTTTATTGATCTTGCCTTAGAAGCCTAATTTTGTTCCCCACCCCAGACCTTGACTGCCCACTATACACTCATTCCTGGTGATCTTAATGGCAGCTCTGTGTATATGCACATATATTCACATAGTGGCTGATGTTTAATGACCATTAATGCAGTTGAAGCCTGACACAGAGGGCTAAAAAAACAGCACTAAATCTTTTATGGACAAACTGCAAATCTGCATGCACAGTCAGACATTTCCCCTGTTGACCTTGAGCTCTGATCACCAGATGTGAGAGGCAAAGCAGAACATAACACCCACATGTTTTCAAAAGAGAGAAAATCCCAAGTGTCATTCATGGCTGCCACTGTGGGTAACCCAGAAAATCCATATGACCTGAAAGGTGATTTTAAGTCCCTCATCCTTTGCTGACAAGAAAAACATAAGCTTTGGTGCTTGGTATCTTTAGGTTTGCTGCTACAGCATAAGTATTTCCTCTGCAAAGTTCATTCTGCATGTAAGAATGGCTTCCTTCTGCCCTTCTCTGTGAAACTTCGATGACTAAACCTAAGGTACAAGCACAAAGCTGGATGGCAGACACAGCAATCACTACTTTTGAGGTCAGCGATTAAGTTCAGCACTAAGAAATGTTCAGAAGCTGTCTACCTTCTACTGGGCACCCGAGAAAAGGGCTATTCATCATCCTCAGACAGACACAACATTATTAGTCAATTCTTTTCTATGGTGAAAGATTTTAAGTTAAAATGAATCTTTCAAATTTAATTGTTAATGCTCAGGATGACCCCAATGGGGAGTGGTTAGAAACAAGGCCTCAGCTAATCTGCAAGGTTGCTTTTCTGCCTCTTATAATATGGATATTAAACCCTAGAAATTGGAACACATTATGCACACATCTTTTCATTTTATTTTAAAATATGCATAGATTCATGTTTTAAAATGGCCTTTGGCCTAGGACAATGAAAAAACCCATTTATAATGAGGGGCAAGCATTAGAAATGCTGACAAAAAAAGAGAATTAATTTGCTTAATATGTCCTTAGAGTCAGACTTGTGGAGAGAACATGTCCAGGAATTGGAAAGTCCCTTCTCTACAGATGCTCTCAGCATGACACTGAAAACAGCAAGCACTATTCCATGGGAAGTCAGCCAGAGCCAGCATCTTGTTGTAGCACTCTGGCTTGTTTGCCCACTCTTCAGTCCTTCCTTCTTTCCACTCAACAAATACTCAATGCTATTACTACAATAGGTTCCTTCCTCCAAGAAGGGAATTCATATAGTGGCATAAGAAATTAAGCATGTGAAAAAGGAACTTTTAAACCACATTAAGTAAAGCCAACGAAGTCCCTTTGGAAACCATGCGTGTCTTTCTTCTCCAAAAAAACACACAAAAATTGAAAAGGAACTGAAATTAAAATATATTTAATTCCACTGGTCATTATTAGAAGTAAACTACTATAATGATTCTGCCCTTTATAATGCATGAGCTTCATGAGCTGCAAACATCTGTTCACTAAGACTTAATTATGTGAAATGGATTTGATCTGTTTTTATATCCCCACAGTTGGCCACAGCAGTAGAACTTCCTGAATGGTTAGAGCCTAAAATTATCAAAGAGATTTCTTTGAAGAGGTCTCTCTTCAATGACAAGAGGCATTTTATAGAAAACAAATATAATTAAATAAGTGACAAAGTTTAAGATTTAATAAGTACATGATATCTATGTGAATCAACATTTTCACCACTAGATCAGAAAAATGGAAAATGAAGAGAAATGCCTTTCAAAGTTCATGCAGGGAAGTTTACAAGAATGTTACAAAATCTGACATTATGAAGAAATAAAAACTCACCAAAAGTCTGATATAAAAATCTACCCTTTTGCATGGGCTTTAGCTTTTAATCAAATTAACATACAGATATTAATAGTTTATAAAATACTCTCCATGCTGTTTCTTTCAATCCTTTATAGCAGCATTCTCAACTGGGGGTGATACTGCCCCCTCCCAACCTCCAGGGGACATCTGGCAAACTCAGGGGACATTTGGCAATCTTGGGAGACTTATTTGGTTTTCTCAACTAGGGGGATGCAGGGGTTGCTAATCCACCTAGTGCAGGGGTTCTTAACCAAGGGTCTATGGAAAGATTTCAGGGGGTCTGTGAACTTGAATTGAAAATTCAAAAAAACATTATTCTTGTGGGGACGTGTTGGTGCGGGTGTGATATATTTTTTAAATAATCCACAGTATAGTGTGCACTTAGTATGATTTTCATTTTGATGTAGCATGTTCTGAGTGTAGTGGATAACAGCCTGCAAAAAGGTTGGTAAGGATGGCAGAGATGGTTTTATGACGCCATGGGAAAACTCGAATTTCTAAATGTTTGCCGAAAATGATTGTTTGAACAGATGTTGAACCATGTTAGGTTATCAGGTATTGAAATTATAGGAAAGTTGTAAAACGTAATTTTGAATAATCCTAAAATTTAATTTAAAGACATGCCAATGTTGAGTGTCATAAAACTATTTGCTGCTACATTCTGAGAAGGGGTCTGTGATTTTCACCTGACTGGCAAAGGGGTCTGTGGAACTAAAAAGGTTAAGAACCCCTGATCTAGTGGGTGAGGCTAGGGATGCTGCTAAACATCTAGCAATGCACAGGACAAACCCTTCCAAAAAGCATTATGGAATCCCATATATCAATAGTGCCAGGGTGCAGAAACTCTGCTCCATAGCAGTGCTTCTTGAGCTATCATCTGGGATCTTGTTAAAATGCAGCAGATCTGGTACAGGGCCTGAGAATCTGCATTTTCCACCAGTTCCTGTGTGATGCCACTGGTCCATGGAGTGCCAACATTCTACAGCACATTTATTATTCAATGTTCTTATCTTGTACAGTCCGTCCCTAGAATCTGCTCTCAAAGTCACTAGTGAGTGGACTTTACAACTCTGCCTTTCCAGCCACAGTACATTATACCTCAGTGGACCCCAGAATCCAACTGAGCTGGTTAGATTATCTCTCTCAAGAATTTATCAGGACTCAGGGATTCCAAAGAGCTTCTGCTGAAAAACCAGGAGCAGCAATCAGTTCTGGAAGCTAGGAACTAGGTCCTGGGTACCTGTGTGTGGCCCATATACACAAAGAAAAAGAAGGTCCTGAAGTACTAAGAGAGACAGAGACAGAGAAAGAGAGAGTTGGAGAGAAAGTACAAACAGCAGGCAAATGCCTGATAAACCAATTATGAGTAAGAGACCTTGCCTTGGTTCCAGTCCCTCCAGAGGCCCCAGCTGACTTCCTGACCCAGAATTCATTAGATACCTCTATATGCTGGGACTATATTCCCTAGTTTAAGGAAATTTCTTCACTTTAAAAAATGGATTCTGACAAAAATATGCTCACAATGATTGTCAACCCCAAAATATGTAACTATGGCTTAGAGATAAAGTAACTTGCCCAAGGTTAGTATGAAGTAGTAAGCGGCAAAGTGTAATTTTTTTACCTCCAAACTCTGAACTCCTTTAACAATTAGCAATCCATAATAAACCCAATAAACTACTACCACATCTCACAGAAAAACTAGAGTGGCTCAAAATTTCATTCCACAATTCCAAGTTACCCACTCCTGCTTCCACTAGGAAATTATCTCCAATCAACTTTTAAAATCGAGATAAACTACTTTTATGCCATGGAAGAACAATAACACAAATATAAAAAAGTATGGCAATGACCTAAAAAGGGTATTATTGCACAGATAATACAAAACAGCATTTAATTTAAAATTCTGAGGTAAATGGAATAAAATAAACTGCATATATTTGAAGTATACAATTTGATGACCTATGTATATATCTATGAAACTACCAGCATAAGCAATATAGTGAACATATCCTATCACTCCCAAAACTTCCCTCATGCCCCTTAGTAATCCCTACCTTTTGTCTCTTCCCATCCTTTCCCATCCCCAGGCAACTACTGATTTGCTTTCTGTGCCTCTAGAGTTCTACATAAGTTGACTCGTTTTTCTTGGGTTTCTTTCACTCAACATAATTATTCTGAAATTCATCCATGTTGTTGCAGGTATCAAGAGTTTACGTCTTTTTATTAATGAGAAGTATTCCATTGTTTGTATATAGCACAATTTGTTTATCCATTTATCTGCTGATGGACAGTTGACTTGTTTCCACATTTTGGCTAATACAGATAAAGCTCTTGTACACACTTGTGTACAAGTCTGTGTGTGGACAGGTGCTTTCTTTTCCCTAGGGTACATGCCTAGGAGTGGAATGGTTGGGTCATATGGTAGGTGTATGTTTAACATTTTAGGAAATATCCAAACTGTTTTCCAAAGTGGTGGTACAATTTTACATTCTTAGCAGCAGCGTGTGGGAGTTCAGTATTTTCACTTTCTTTGCCAAAACTCAGTGTGGTCAGTCTTTTTAATTTTAGCCATTTTAATAGGTATGTATAGATGTTCACTGTGGTTTTAATTTGCAATTCCCTAGTAACTACTGATGTTGAGCAACTCTTAATGTCATGTTTGCCATTCATCTTCTTTTATCAAGTACCTTTTCAAGGCTTTTGTCATTTTTAAATCGGGTTTTTTAATTCTCTCAACAGTGTCTTTTGAAGAGCAGGAGCTTTTAATTTGGTGAAGTTCAATTTATTAATTTTATTCCTTTAATAGATACAAGGATACCCAGGTCATCTATTTATTATTGAGTGAGCTTTGGAAGTCTGTTTTTCAAGGAATTTGTCTATTCTAAGTTGTCAAATTTATTGTTATAAAGGTATTCATAATATTCCCTATTATTATTTTGATATTTGCCACTACAAATATTTGCTCTCATTCTTGAAACTGGTAATTGTGCCTTCTCTGTTTTGTTTTTTTTTCCTGATCAGTCTAACTAGAAATGATCAATTTTATTGATTTTTCTCAAGAAACCAGATTTGGGTTTGGGTTTACTAATTTTCTGTATTTTTTTCTGCTTCCTATTTCATTGATTTCTGAGCTGATCATTATTATTTCCTTGCTTATACTTACTTTGGTTTAATTTGTTCTTCTTGTTCTAGTTTTCCTTTTATGTTATAGCCACTTAGTGTTATAAATGCTGCCCTAAATGCTGCCTTAGCAGCATCTCACAATTGTTGATACGTTGTATTTTCTTTTAGTTCAACATACTTTCTGACTTCCATTTTGAATTCTTTTTTGATCCATTTGTTAGAGAAGCCAAATGACTTACCTGGGGACATAGAATAAAGAGGTGTGAAGAAGCAGGGATTTGAATCCGACCTGACTCCAAAGTCCACGTTCTTAACTACCTTGTAACCACCTTTTTCACACCTCTATAGCTTCATATGTGTTGTTATTTCTGCCTGGAACACTCTTCCCTACCTCTTCCTTTACTTAATTTCGACTTGACTTTTAAACTCACCTCAACAATCATCTCATCTAGAAAAAAACATGAAATGGAGGGGGAAAAAAAGAAAAGAAACTAGAAAGGATGCTAAAATTTGTTGAGGGGTAGATTAGTCAGCCCAAGGGATGCTGATGCAAAGTACCAGAAATCCGTTAGTTTTTATAAAGGGTATTTATTTGGGGTAAAAGCTTACAATTACAAGGCCCGAAAGAGTCCAACTCAAGGTACCATAAGAGGTATTTTATCACTCAAAGTCTGTTGCCATGTGTGCAAGATGGTGGGCGATCTCTGCAAGGGTTCAGCCTTCCTCTTTCCTCTTAAGGCTCTGTGGGCTCAGCTTCTTCTGATCTTGGCTGTAGGCTGGCATAAAGCTCAGCTGCTCTGTTCTCTTCAGCTGCAAACTATCAAGTGAATGGCTCATCTTTTCCCAGGGCACAGGATCCTCTTCCATGTCTATGGAGCTCTCATCCTTTTTTCTGCTTCTGTGTATCTGTTTTCCTGTCTTTTGATTATCTGTTTAAATAGCCCACAAACCGGGCAGGGACTCAAACTGAGTCACCCTAATGACATAGTGGAATCAAAGCCCTAATCTTGATTTAACCAAGCAAACTTTAATCAAAGGGTATCATGCCCAGAGGAACAGACCAGTTTACAAACATAATATCTCTTTTTGGAATTCATAAATAATATCAAACTGCCACAAGGGATTATTAACATTCCAGGTAATATACATAGTTACCTCATTTAATCCCTACAACTGGCCTGTATGGTCAATAGTATAATTCCTTTCTTAACACTGAGGAAATGTCCAACGTCACAAGGCTGGTAAGTAAGTCGCAGAGGTGAGAATTAAATCTTTGTCTAGCTCCAAAGCCTAATGGGGTGCTTGGGAAGTCTAAGGCAGTGGATTCCTAACCAAAGATGTGCATCAGAATGCCCAGAGACAAATAGATGAGAAAAAAAAATTAAAGGCATCCAAATAGGAAAAGAGGAAGTAAAACTTTCACTGATGCGGATGACATGATCCTGTACTTAGAAAATCCTGAAGTTAGCCATGCCAAAGCTACTTGAGTTAATAAATGAATTCAGCAAAGTGGCAGGATACAAGATCAAAACGCAAAAATCAGTAATGTTTTTGTACACTAGTACTGAACAATCTGAGGAGGAAATCAGGGGGAAAATTCCATTTTCAATAGCAACAAAAAGACTCAAATACCTAGGAATTAATTTAACCAAAAAAGTTCAGGACCTATATGCAGAAAACTACAAAACAATGTGAAAAGAAATTTAAAAACACCTAAACAAATGGAAAAACATTCCATGTTCATGGATTGAAAGAATAAATATCGCAAAGATGTCAATCTTACCCAAACTGATTTATAGATTCAATGCAATACCAATCAAAATCCCAACAGCTTACTTTACAAATTAGAGAAGACAATTACCAAATTCATCTGGAAGGGTAAGTGCACCAGAATAGCCAAAAGCATTCTAAAAAAGAAAAGCAATGTGGGAGGAATTTCACTGCCTGATCTTGAAACATATTACAAGGCTACAGTAGTCAAAACAGCATGGTACTGGCATAAAAATAGACACATTGATCAGTGGGATAGAATTGAAAACCCAGAAATAAACCCTCACCTGTACAGTCAACTGGTTTTTGACAAACCTACCAAGTCCATGTTAACAGGACAAAACAGTCTCTTCAACAAATGGTGTTGGGAGAACTGGATATCTATAACCAAAAGAATGAAAAAGGACCCCTATCTCACCCCCTATACAAGAATCAACTCAAAATGGATCAAAGATCTAAATATAAAAGCCATGACCATAAAACTACTAGAAGAAAACGTAGGCAAACATCTTCCAGATCTTGTAGTAGGTGGTGTTTTGTTGGACCTTACACCCAAAGCACATGCAACAAGAGAAAAAATAGATAAATGGGACCTCCTAAAAATTAAACAGGCTTGCACCTCACAGGACTTTGTCAAAAGGGTGAAAAGGCAGCCAACTCAATGGGAAAAAATATTTGGAAATCACATATCTGATAAGGGTTTAATATCCAGGATATATAAAGAGATGTTACAACTCAACAATAAAAAGACAAACGACCCAATTAAAAAATAGGCAAAAGCTTTGAATAGACATTTGTCCAAAGAAGAAATACAAATGGCAAAAAAACACATGAAGAAATGCTCAACATCACTCATGATTAGGGAAATGCAAATCAAAACTACAATGAGATATCATTTCACACCTATCAGAATGGCCACTATTAAAAAGACAGAGAACTACAAGTGTTGGAGAGGATGTGGAGAGATAAGAACACTTTTTCACTGTTGGTGGGAATGCAGAATGGTACAGCCACTGTGGAGGACTGTTTGGCAGTTCCTAAAGAAGTTGAACAAAGACTTGCCACGTGACCCGGCAATACCACTACTGGGTATATACCCAGAAGAACTGAGAGCAGTGATACGAACAGACATCTGCACACCGATGTTCACAGCAACATTATTCACCATTGCCAAAAGTTGGAAACAACCCAGGTGTCCATCAACAGACGAATGGATAAACAAACTGTGGTCTATTCATACGATGGAATATTACGCAGCTGTAAGAAGAAATGAAATCGTAAAGCATATGAACAACATGGATGAACCTGGAGGACATTATGTTGAGCGAAGCAAGCCAGACACAAAAGGACAAATACTGTATGATTGCGTTACTATGAACCAAACATATGGTGTAACATATTGTTTGATTTAAAAAAATGTACATGTATCCAGTACATTTAATTGAGAAATGTATGTTATTTATTCATCTGTGCTTACTTTTTATTTTTAGCATTACAAGTATTTGTATTTATTTTTGCAAAAAAATTGACATCTAATTAGCATGTTAAGAGCTGCATGTGTTTAGCTATTAATCAGATATCTTTTAAAAAATCTTATCAGAGTTATTTATTTAAGCAAAGTTAAGTGTAGGCATAACCAGACGAGATCCAGCGTGTTCAGGGTGGTATGGCCATAGACGTCATAATCACAATTAACTTATACCACTACATGATTCCCCTCTCAAATAATGTCTAGAACCGTGAGTACAGATTTACTCAATCATTTATTCATTCAAAAACATTATAAATCTGAAACTAATTATGTTCTATAATATGCTAAGATAATTCCAGCCAAATGGCGTCTGCCCTTTCTATATTACCCCAGAACGCTAAGAGTCAAAGCTTTGGGAAGATGTGTTCTAGTTAATAAAACTGTCCTTGCCTGTGAAGCTTTTTCCAACTTTTAATACCAATATAATATAATATTTTTTTTACTTTCTTTTGTACATTTAATAATTGAAAATATAAACAATTAAAAACAAAAAGTACACACAGATGAATAAATATATACATTTCTCAATTAAATGTAATGGATACATGTAAAAATTTTTTTGAATCAAACAATATGTTTGGTTCATAGTAACGCAATCATACAGTATTTGTCCTTTTGTGTCTGGCTTGCTTCGCTCAACATAACGTCCTCCAGGCTCATCCATGTTGTTCATATGCTTTACAACTTCATTTCTTCTTACAGCTGCATAATATTCCATCGTGTGAATAGACCACAGTTTGTTTATCCATTCGTCTGTTGATGGACACCTGGGTTGTTTCCAACTTTTGGCAATGGTGAATAATGTTGCTGTGAACATCGGTGTGCAGATGTCTGTTCGTGTCACTGCTCTCATTTCTTCTGGGTATATACCCAGTAGTGGTACTGCCGGGTCACATGGCAAGTCTATGTTCAACTTCTTTATTTATTTATTTATTTTTAAAAGATTTATTTATTTATTTATTTATCCCCCCCTTGCTGCTTGTGCTTGCTGTGTCCATTCGCTGTGTGTCTTCTCCGTGTCTGCTTATCCTCCCCTTGCTGTGAGGTCCTGCTGCATCAGCCCCTCACGCCGCATGGGCCGGCCTGCCCTCACAAGGAGGTCCCGGGAAGCGAACCCGGGGCCTCACACATGGTAAACGGGGGCTCTATCGGTTGAGCCACACCTGCTTCCTGTTGTGAGAGCTTGCTGCATCAGCCCACTAGGCTGCGCCGGCGGGCCTGCCCTCACAAGGAGACCCCGGGAAGCGAACCCGGGGCCTCCCACATGGTAAACAGGGGCTCTATCGACTGAGCCACTCCCGCTTCCCGATGTTCAACTTCTTTAGGAACTGCCAAACAGTCCTCCACAGTGGCTGTACCATTCTGCATTCCCACCAACAGTGAAAAAGTGTTCTTATCTCTCCACATCCTCTCCAACACTTGTAGTTCTGTCTTTTTAATAGTGGCCTAGGTGTGAAATGATATCTCATTAAATTAAATGTACATGTATCCAGTACATTTGAGAAATGTATTTATTCATCTGTGCTTACTTTTTAATTGCTTATATTTTCAATTATTAAATGTACAAAATAAAGTTAAAAAAAAAAAAAAAAAAAAAGAATGCCCTGAGAAGCTTTTCAAAAATACACATGCCTAGACTTCACCCCAAGGTCTGAGGAGGGTTTCTCTAAGACAGTGAAGACTCTTCTGTTGGGATCAACTTTTTAAAAATTTGTCTTGAAACCAACTAACAGAATATAAGTATTTTCCAGATCACTTAAAAATAAAAATTAACTCCTCCAATAACCTTAAAACGTTAGTTTCAAGAGAAAAGATAAGCTAATCTCGTAGCACTGGGTAGAATATCTACTGCCTTTAAAAATCAAACAAAGAACAATTAAGTCCTCCATTTGGCTTTGAAAATACAAACTCAAAACTTCAGTTAGGCCAACTAAAATAAGGGGACCAGTCGAAAAAAGAAGATAATTAACTTTTAACAGTCATCATAATGAACTACTCTCAACTATTCCCACAAAGGCCAATTTCAAAACCATTCAATTCAACCTTGTAGCCCCATATTAACGGAGGGAAAAAAAAAAAAAGGAAACAAGTAGCATGTTTGAGTACTCCAGAGTCAACAAATTTCACTGTTTTCTTCTTCTAACCATTTATTTGAGATTGTATAATTAAAGTCAAAGGGTCCTCAAAGCAATGTTATTGGCTAGTAAAGTGGGAAACAAAAGTCAGTTTACTAAAGTTAATAAAAGCTTACTGGCCCCAATTCTCTACCAACTCCCTTCAATTCTACAATCATCTGAATCAGGAGTTAAGGACAACCATCCAGAGTTGATAGTAATAACTCTGAACCTCATCCTGGGGCCAGAGTATCTCTGGATTAGACACAGAAATTTCCTCTTCTGCAAAATAGAAAGGCATGACTAATGTTGCCCCTTTTTGGTGAAAGGATTTCAAGAATTATAGTTCTGTAAAGCACTTTGAGATGCTTAAGTTTAAAAATAAAAAATCTAAAGAGGGGCAAAATTATTTAGAAAATAATTTAGAAAAAATTATTTATTTAGAAAAAAAATAAATAATTGGAAAATTATTTCTAATGACTAACTCATGGTGTGGTAAGGAATAGGACATACACAATTAAAATATGTCTGGGATCCAGACAGAATACTCAAATAGTGGGAACCTGCTCTCTAGTCTGGTCACTAGCTAAAAGACACCAGCTGGAAATGAAAGAATGGAAAAGGCCACTGTGGGAGTAGCCTGCATCCTGCAATGGCAGATTCTGACTGGCATCACTCCCACTATGAAAGGTAACAGAACCTGAGAAAGGAAAATACAGGCTCCTTTCCCACTTGCAATGGGCACAGCAGCCTAAGTGGCAGTATGATGTACACAAGAGACATCTAGAGAGCAAAGGCAAATATCCCTGGCCACAGAAAGGCCCCCTCCCAGCTAAGCTGAGGCAGAATTTCTTGCACACAGGCAGCAGTATGCAGGGAGCTCTGCTGGTTGTAAAAGGCCTATTGATCCTGCTGAAGCTTTTTTTTTGCAGACTATTAAATCTAACCCAAGAGATTTAGACAAGATATATTACAATCCATTCACAGGTGATTGCAGCCTAAGTCTGCACCTTCACACCAGGGGGAGGTTTTTTGTCTTCTTGTTGCACAGAAAAGAAAACAACCCTTTTATTCTCAAGTGATACCTGGACATCATAGGAGATTCTTCAAAGGAGATTTCCCAACAGCATTTCCTTCACATGCCAAGACTGAGTTTCATCTATGGGATTTGCTTGAATTACACTAATGTTATGGGGTACAGAGAGAGGCTGGAAGGGGTTTGGCAGAAATGGGATATTTTACCCTACAGTGTTAGATGAGAAGAAGGGTCTGAACATTAAGTCAAGTGTAAGTTAACTTTTTCTTTATGGGGAGGGAAAGCTTCCCATAACTGGAAGCTATTGAGCTCTTATTCATTCTAATTCCAGGATTCTAATCCTCCTCAGCCAAGAGAAATGACCTAATAGGAAGTCTAACTTCATTACAACTCTGCGTGTAAGCTTTAGGCAAAAAAACATTTTTAAATAAGAGTAATGTATGCCTATATTAGAAGCTTGTGCTAGTAAAAAAAAAAATGTATTGAGTATTTCAATGAATTATAATAGTTGTAGGACACTGGTGATCCTTCTATATGTACTTATTTATGTATGTTCTAAAATAAATATCTGAAGCTTTTCTGTCAACAACCTGTTCATGCCACAAATACTGACTAAAGAACCTGGCATGTACAGGTACTATGCTAGAGACAGAGGCAGGAGGTTGAGGGGTAGGGAGGGAAATACACAGATAAATGGAACATGGTCTCTGCTCCTGAAGAACCAACAATATATTGGAAGAGAAAGATATGTCAACAAATGGCAACATAATATAACTGGTTTAATAAATAATACGCATAGGTTAAGTAAACTCAAAGAAAAAATCGTAACATCTGAGCCTGGGTTTTGAAACACAAGGTAAGAGAATGAACTTAAGAGTCTTGGTTCTAAATTTGAAGCCCAAATCCCTAAGAGGTCAAAATGCACAGCCTCGGTCTATAACTTTTCTCTCTAATTCCTCCCAGACTCACAAGATAAACCCAATATGAGAGAGGCTGGTGCCTGTAGATCGCAGCTGGGAACAGCTCCAGGTTCTGTTTAGTTTACAAATCCTATGGGGGGGTCATGGAATGTTAGCACTTTATACACATGGCTAATGGGGAGAAGCTATGCAAGAGCCATCAGGAACTCAGTTTTATCTAACCAGGCGTGGCCATTGGAAAAGTCCATGAAAATAAATGTCTGGAAGAGAGATATTTGCTATTCCAAAGAACCAAAGAAGGCCACCATCAGGTCATTTACTCATCTAACCATAACTTTATTCCAGCTTTGTTAACAGCAAAGAAACAATGGAAAATGGTTTGATTTACTTATATGAAACACAGAGTACCAATAAATGGCTTGTAAATTTAAGGGAAGTTTTCTTTCTGATTTGATATGAGGCTTAGATATTTATTCTAGACTGATGCATCTAGGGGTTCAAGGTAGTTCATAATGTCTGAGAAAGTATCCAGCAAAGAATTAGAAGTCATGGCTAATTTTTTTTCTTTTTTCTTAGAGAAGTTGGTTCACAGAAAAATTGTGCAGAAAATACAGTTCCCATTTATCCCGCTCATGCACACACTTTTTCTTATTAATAACACTTTGCACTAGTGTAGTATCTTGTTACAATTGATGAAACAATGTTATTACAATTTTACTATTAACTAGATTCCATAGTTTACATTAGGGTTCACTGTTTAGCATTGTACAGTCCTACGTAGTTTTTAAAATATTTTATTCTAGTAATAACATATACAACCTAAAATTTCCCCCTTTAACCACATTCAAATATATAATTCAGTGGTGTTAATTACATTTACAATGTGCTACCATCACAACCATCCATTACCAAAACTTTTCCATCACCCCAAATGGAAACTCTGAACCAATTAAGCATTAACTGACCATTCCCTACTCTTTCCCCCCATTCTACCCCCAGGTCCTCATAACCTATATACTAGTTTCTGACTATGAATTGATTATTCTATTTATTTTATATCAGTGAGATCATACAATATTTGTCCTTTTACGTCTGGCTTATTTCACTCAACATGATGTCGCATGTACCACAGCTATTTTTAAAAGTATTAACCTCTGACCCTTTAAGACAGGTATTAGTTTCTAAGCCAATGATAGGGAAGTCTGGCCACAAACCCTTTCTAAGGGAAATTGCTTCTTCATTCTAAAGCCACAGCTGGCCATGTGTACCTCAGGATTTCTACTACCCCATCACAACTGATTGAACCAGGCATGGGCATCTGACTGAAAGACAGCCAATCAGTTGGGTGACCAATGACCTATTTTGTGGCCAAGAATTTAAAAAGGAGCTTCAACCAATAGTTTAATCTACTTTCAGGGATGTAGACTAATAAATATTAAGAGAAGGAGATGGTTAACGTTGAAGCTAAAGCTGAAAGGATGCATAAAAAGAGAGCTTAATAAGGCAGCCTTAGGGGCATGAGAGATCCTCAGGAAGCAGCAGAGATATCTTGATTGAGTGGCCTATAGGATACAGAAAGCTGCTGGTCCTTGCTGGAGTTTCCATTCTAGGGAGTATGTTTCCTCAAAATAAACCCCCTTTCTCTTAAAGTGATGACCATGAATTTCTGTTCTTTGAGACTAAAAGGACCTGAAAACAATATTCATTTTATCAATGAACAAACTAAGACTCAACGTGATTAAATAATCTGTTGAGTCAGAGAGCCAGGACTGAATTCTGTATGTGGCTCAAGACAGAAGAGTAGTGTGAACAGATGAAATCATTTGACTGATCTTTCTTGCAGGTTATGAAAAAATATTTTTCTTTCTTCTACTTCTTTTTGATACTACACTGTATATGTAATTATAAAATTTCCCATTTTAATTTCCTCACTGCTGTATAATTATTAATATATAATATTACTTGAACATTAAAATTCTGTTTCTTTTATTGATAATTTTGGGGAAAATCACAGACACTGGTAGGAAGGGTAATATAAAGTTCTCCCAATCAGTTTATATTTGAACTTTGAAGAATTTTTCTCATACTTTACTACTTTAAAATTGAACCATATATTATCACATAGTTTTGCCCATAATTTATTTTCATTTTCTTTCATTATAGGGTTCTCTAAACCTCACAAAATATACACATTTTTGTTAATGCAGTATTTATATCCTCTTCTAGAATATTTAATAAGTTTATTATGTGAATATTTGTCCATTATACAACTAGTGAAGTAGTGAAAAATAAATTAACATAATAATAAAACAACCTAGGAGTTGATTCCCTAGTTAAATATATTTATTCCAAGTATCGTTCAGACATTAAAAATTCACCAGCGATACATCAAACCACTGAAAACCATGTATTGTATGTATTACAAGAGTACAAGGAGCCATAACTAATACACATTCTACACTATGGGCTAAATAACAAAGGAAGAATTTGCTAAAATTGTTAGGGAAAAGGAAATGACCAGAAACTGAAAAGTCTCCATTTCCTATCATGCCAGCCTCATCTTCTAACGTAAACACTGTACAGATTTAGGCAGAAGCTGAGATCCGCTGACATGTTCATCCACGTGCAGTGAAACAAAGGGGTGAATGAAATCTCTGAACTCTCAGAGACATGCTAGGAAAGTACCAAAAAACCCACAGAATTTGAATGCTGACTTGTTCTAACTTGTTCTGAACTTGCACATAAAAGGCTCTTAAAATATACTCACTGACTCACTAATCAATTGGGCAATGATTACTTCTAAATTAATTTGTGATCTTTTACACATAACTCTCAAGGAAGGGACTAATATGTATTACATGTGCTTCTTATCTGAGGCTTTTTTGATACACAATATTAAGAGGTTTAATCATACTATATTAGAAAAGGAAAGACTGGTTGTGATGTTTAATCTAGCCCACTTCTATTGCAGATGGTAAATTAAAGCCCAAACAGATGAGAAACAACTTTCCCAGAGTCACAGAGAGCATCAGTGGCTAAGCCAGCACCAGCCCCCAGATCACATTCCTCTTAGTTCAGAATTAACTGCCTCTCCAGGTAATCTTGGGATATCGTCTTTGCTTTTTAATTCTGTAATGCACTAGTCCTAGCAACTGAGGAAGCAGCATTTCTACTAGCATTTGATGCCTGGTCTATTGCCTTCAACTCCATGTAGCACAGAAACAATCACCTTCACCCCTACTGAAATGCCATAGTAATCAATGGCAAAGTCACATAGCAATCAATGGCAAAGATGAATTATAGATAAAAATGCAAAAACTGAAACCATATGTGTGCTACATCTGCTCAAATTTCTCCTTTCCATTAATAATTACTAATCTTCAAGGTGAAACACTGATTTAACTGAGGATCTAGCTAAATGAGATGAGAGTGGAGTTTAAATATGGGCTTCCCAGCCATAAGGGAAGAACAGCCCTACCAGATATGAAAACATAAAATAAAATCTCTAGAATGAAAACAATGTGATAATGGCACCTGAGTAAGCCAAAAAAGGCCAATGAAAGAGAATAAAATGTCAGAAATAAAATATATAATACAATATAATAGATCTAGATATGACAAAGATAGCATCTCAGAGCAGTGAGGCAGAGGATGGAGTTTTTAATAAATGCTGATGGGGAAAACTGAATACCCATTTGGAAAATGATAAATTTAGATACATACTTCATACCACACACAAGAATAAACTCAAGATGAATCATAGATAAAAATGCAAAAACTGAAACCATATGTGCTGTTTGTTTCTTCCTTTTTTCCTCTCCCTCTCTCCATTTCTCTAGCTCTCCATCTACTAAACATTTGAGAGTAGATTGCATATGGCATGCTCCTTGAACACCTACTATAGCCATGTACATTTCCTGAGAAAATGACACTGATGTAATCACCTTAGATACAGCTATCAAGTTCAAGAAATTTAACATTGATATAAAGCATACAGTTCATATTCTAATTTTTTCAATTGTCCCAGTTTCTCCACCATTATGAGATCTAGTCCAGGATCATATATTGCATTTAATTGTCATAGTCTCTTTAGTCTGTCTTTTTGTTTTTTTAATTGGTAACATGTATACAACATAAAACTTCCCATCCCAACCAAGTAGACAATCCAATGGTATTAATCACATTTATGTTGTACCACCATTACCACCATCCATTACCAGAACTTTCCCCTCCCCCAAAACAGCCTATACCCTCTATGCATTGACTCTCCCTTTCCCCTTTCCCCCAACCTGTGCTCTACTTTCTATCTCTGTGAATTTTACATATTCTAGTTATTTCAAATAAGTGGAATCATATAATATTTTTACTCTTGGGTCTGGCTTATTTCACTCAACATGATGTTTTCGAGGTTCATCTATGTTGCAGCATGTATCAATACTTCGTTCCTAATTACGGCTGAATAATATCTCATTGCATGTATATATCACATTTTGTTTAGCCATTCATCTGTTGATGGACACTTGGGGTGTTTCTACCTTTTAACATTGTGGAATATAATGTTGCTTTGAACATGGATGTACAAATATCTTTTTGAATCCCTGCTTTCGATTTTGTGGAGTATATGCCTAGGAGTAGAAATATGCTGGGTGTATGGTAATTGTATTTTTGAGGAAGAGCCAAACTGTTTTCAATACAGCTGCACCATTTTACACACCCCCCATCAATGCGTGAGAGTTCCAATTTCTCCACTTACTGGACAACACTTATTTCCATTATTTTTAATAAAATCCATTCTAGTGGATATGAGGTGGTATCTCACTGTGATTTTGATTTGCATTTCTTTAATGACTAATGAAGTTGAGTACCTTTTCGTGTGCTTATTGGCGATTTGCATATCTTCTTGGAGAAATCCTTTGCCCATTATTTAATTGGGTTGATTTTTTTGTTGTTGTTGTTGTTGTTGTTTAGTTGTAGTTCTTTAGATATTCTGGATATCTTAACAGTTATAAGACTTGCAACTATTTTCTCCTTTTCTGTAGATTCTCCTTTTCTTTCTGTTTTCACTCTCTTGATAATACCCTTTGAATCAAAAATGTTTTAAATTTTGATGAAGTCCAATTCATCTATTTTTTCTTTTGTTGCTTATGTTTTTGGTGTTATATCTGAGAACCCATTGTGTATAAGGGCCTAAAGACTTTCCCCTATGCTTTCTTCTAACAATTTTATGGGTTTGGCTCTTATATTTAGATTTTTGGTCCATTTTTGAGTCACATTTTATACAAGGTATGAGGTAGGGGTACAATTTCATCCTTTTATATGTGAATATCCAGTTTTCACAGCACCAATTGTTGAAAAGACTAATCTTTTCCCATTGAGTGGACTTACAACTCTCGTTGAAAATCAATTAGTCAGAGATGTGAGGGTTTAAATAATAAGCAGATTCATTTTAGATGATATTGTCAATTTGAACTGATATCAGATTGGGCAACCATGCCCTAATAGGGTGCTTATCAAACTATGGTCCATAGAATGGTGCTGCAAACTGTTTGTTATTGGTCTACAATGAGATATGTACAGAAATTAAGAGTAAACATTGGGAATCTTCAAATCAATGATAGAAAATTTGTGTCTGTTTAATAAAAAATTGGGGCTTATATATATATATTTTTTTCATTTTATTTCATTTTTCTGTTTTTGTTTTGTTTTGTATTTTATAAAAGTGTCAATCTGTGATGGATTAGAAATTTAAGACTAATCCTTAACCACAGATAGTTTAAGAAGCACTGCCCTAATACAGTGGGAGCTTTGATGCTCCTATCATATACTACAA
>JAQZBX010004900.1:38821-59587 GCA_029593785.1 Cabassous unicinctus
GGGGGGGGGGGAGGGAAGACACAGGACTAAATGTAGAATAGCTTTTCTTCCATTCCCTTGAACCCAGACAGTTCAGTCAATTAATTCAATAAAACTTTACAGAGGACCTATTATTTGTCGGACACTGTGCTAGGCACTGGAGATAAAGAATGCACGAAATAAACAAAAATCTCTGCCTTCATGGAGATTTCTACCCTTCTAGAGGGTAGAAAAAGACAATTAAGGGAAGTGGATGTGGCTCAAGGATTGGGCTCCCGTCTACCATATAGGAGGCCCAGGGATCGATTCCTGGGGCCTACTGGTGAAAAGCAAGCTGGCCCGTGTGGCGAGCTGGTCCGTGCGGAGTGCTGGCCTGCACGGAGAGCTGATACAGCAAGATGATGCAACAAAATGAGACACAAAAGAGGTACAATAAGAGATACAGCAGATCAGGGACCTGAGGTGGCGCAAGAGATTGAGCAGTCTCTCTCTACTCTGGAAGGTCCCAGGACAGGTTCCCAGTGCCACCTAAAGAGAAGACAAGCAGACACAGAAGAATACACAGAGAGCAGACAGTGAGCGCAAAACAACTGGGGGCTGGGGGGGGGGGGGGGCGGCGCGGGGATAAATAAATAAATCTTAAAAAAAAAAAGAAAAAGACAATAAAGCAAATAAATCACATACATATCTATTTGGCAGAGTGCCATCAATTGTTAGGCACACCCCGATTTCAGAGAGATTGAAAAGTATATGTCAAGAATCAATAAGCATGGCAATGTCAGAAAGTGAAAAGCTCTGGGGTGGTGAGGCAAAGCAGGGAAGGAGGACAAGCAGGGTTCCAGGTTGGTTTGAATAAAGGCCTGGAGGAGGTGAGGGAGTGAGCTAGTGGATATCTACAAGAAGAGCAAGTACAGACAGCAAAGGCCACATGGGGACTGGCCATTTCTTTAACACCAGAACCATTTTAGAAGGACAATGAGAACTCTCCCAGCTACCACATTTGTAGTCATCCTCTCTCCTCCACCCTCCTTTCAAATCTGGGGAAAACATTTTACTGAGAAATAGTTTATCTTGATTTTCTAATCAAAAGGTAGACAAAGAATAATTTAACTATGGAGAGGAAAAAAAGACTCCAGTAAACACACTGCTACACCTAAATCATTGAACAGATAAGAGCAATTAAATATATAATGACCAAACTGGCTGCAAGAATTGTCCTCTGGCTAACAGGGTGTAAAATAGGCAAAAGAAACTCTGAAAGAAGCCTCAAAAGAGAAACATAAAGCTCTACATTTTCTTTTCCCCTAAGTACTAAATGCCTGTTCTGAATTCTCAGCACCTCTGCTTCTAGGGGCTTTTGATACATTATTCAATGTTTTTAATTCATGACAAATAACATCTAAATTTTCTCGCTCATGTTCATTTATGGGACATTTTTATCTTGTCATCTTTTTTCATGTGCTTTGGAAGCATGAAGAGAACATCCAGCACAACATACCCTTCAGAAACAAGCTAATGGCACAATTTGGTGTCAATTTCACAGCTCAGTGAAGTGAAAGTGATCTAGCTAGCTGTCCACATATACCTAGAAGGAGGTCTACTGTGAATGCCCAGCCTTGATGTTGCTTGTGTCATGCCTACAAGCAAGATAAGTTCAAGTGGAGACATTATGCATTAAGAGAGAAGGCAGTTATCATTCAGATGCCCTTATAGCTAGCTAGAACAGAATGAAAAGACAGAGCAGAGCCAGATCTTCATTTTTATATTCTGGAAAGCTATTTTTCAGAAGTTGTGCTTACATTCACAAATGGCAGGTAACAGTAGCTTCCCTTGGGGGTTCTGATAATATTTAGAAGCCCAAATTTTCTTTACAGATGCATGAGAGCTGTATAACGATCTTAACAGTTTTTCATGCCTCATGATGTGGAAAAAAATCACAGAATTCCAGCTATATTTAATATAAAACCCAAATGCAGTAGGAAGATTGGGTAGCTCCTAGTATTAACAATTATGATAATACCAATACCATTATTTAGGTGGGGAGACTCTGAATCATTACAAAAGAAATGAACACCTCACCTATACTGCATCTTATGATCTATAAGGAATGCTCTAAGCCATTTAGTACTCTACATGTGCTAAATGCTTTCATATGATGCACTGAAATAAAAGAGATGGAATTAACAAATAAATGTTAAAAGTGGTTGCCCTTCTTCCTTGGCATTTTTGTCTTTAGTATTGGATCAAGCTGGAGAGATTGCATTTGGCCTTTCACTGTCAATTTAGGACTCAGACTATAAATTATCAATAGAATGAAGGTCAAGCTCTTCAACCTAGCCAGTAAGACCTTTCACAACCAGGGTCCTTTCCAATCTCATCTCCCTATATAAACCCTCACTTCAATTAAAGTGTGCTAGTAAATATTCCTGAATATGCCTTGAATTTTTCTATTTCCTCATTACCATTTCCCCATCTGAAATGCTTTCTTTACTCTTCTCCTATAAAGCTTTCACCTATCCTTCAAAGAGCAGCTTAAATCTTCTTTCATGAAGTTCTTCTACCACTAAACCTAAAAGTAAATAGGGAGTTCTATTCTCAATATTCACTTTTGGCTTTAATGATAGAAAAATGTCATCTCTAAGAGCCCAATACTGTGCCTCACACACACACTGGATGTTCATATATTTGCTACAGGTTAGGAATATAATGTAATAGAAAAAACATGGCACTTGGATATAAGAGACCTGGGTTTGAATCCTGTTTTGTCACTTACTGAACAGGTCATTCACCTCATCTATAAAATGAGGAACAAAAGTATCTACCTCAGAGCTGTATGGAGGACTGAACGAGCTAAGGTTTGCCAGATGGTCTCTAGGGCTCTTTTCTGATTTCTAACATTGTCATTCTTCAAGGAGTTAATCTTGCTACTTTTCAAATAATACTTTATATTGCTACTTACTGGTTTCGTCCTTCCGTGTTTTATATCCCACACAGCCCTTTTATAGCTGCATGTGGTAATGATCATAGTCACCAAGTATTTGGCACTTTGTATGTATAAAATATCTCATTGAATCCTCACCCAAACCTAATGACACAGGAACTATTCCCATTTTCAAATGAGAAAACTAAGGCTGAAAGGGATAAAGATACAGGCCAAAAATTTCAAGTCTTGGAGTTCAGCTTTTACCTTAGACTTCTGACTTCAAAGCTCATGCTATTCCTATTGGACTGTGTGACCTCTTGAGGAAACAATGAGGAGAAGGAAGCCCAAGTATAACAGTCTAGTAAAAATAAGACAGAATAAAAGCTGAGGATGTGCTAGCCTTCAACGAAAAAGTTTTTTAAAAGAGAGAAGGAGGGAGCAGATGTGGTTCAAGCCATTGGGCACCTTCTTTCCACATGGGAGGTCTCAGGTTTGTCCTGGTGCCTCCTAAAACAAACAAACAAACAAAACAAACAAACACCAAGCAAACAAATGTAAAAAACCAACCCAGGGGAACTGATGAGGCCCAGTAGTTGAGTGCTGGCTTCCCATATACAAGGTCCCGGATTCAATCCCGGGCCCCGGAACCTCAAAAAAAAGGAAGAAGGATAGGGTCTTTTCAGAGTCTTTTCTTCCTTGGTTATGAAGAAAATGCATTTATTGAAAATAAACAGCATACAAACACACTGTGAAGTGGTGGGAAATTTTACTAGGGCCCTGGCTGAGGACAAGATCTGTCTGACCCTGCACAGCTATGCCAAATAAAATGGGGAAATGATTAAGATCACCAAGATACCAGGTACTTTTTCTAAGATACTATGCTGCTGCTGCATGCCTGCTAGGACTGCCAGGGACAACACAATAAAGAGTGTCTCTAGTGATAACACTCACAAAAGAAAACAGATCGTATAGTTTATATATCTAGACTCTTCAATCAGGGAAAATTGAGGGAGGCCCACTGCTGGCCAGTAATTCAGTATGAACTTTCTCATGGTGTGGGTGTGTAAGTCACTGGGATAAGAAATATAATGAGAATCATGTGTGACTGTGCCTGACTGAAGCTCAGAGCTGCTTTCAAGGCAGTTCAACTCAGTTCAGAATCCCTAACGGCTGCCTATGCATTGCTTGAGGCACTGGGCAGGGCACCTGAGGTTAGGGGAGAAAACAGACACCAATCCAGCCTTCAGGATGTCCACACCAAGAGGGACAGAAACAGTCTGGTCCAATGCGGTGGGATAAGAGCTACCTATGGCAGATGACATTTCACCATTCTCTGGGCATACAGGGGAGGACACCAAACCCAGACTAGGGGATGAGAAATAGGGAAGGCTTGCTGGGGGTAGGTGGGTGGGTGGGTGGAGGGGGAGGGTGACGTCTGACCTAAGTCTTATGAGAACATGTTACCTTGACAAAGAAGGTGAAGAAAGACCTTGCCAGCAAAAGCAACAAAGAAGCGGAGGTAAAAGGAAGGTAAAAAATTTTGTGATATATGTGGAGAACTAAAGGCAGTTCAGCCTTCTAGAAGTCATGGTAGGAAATGAGGCTGCAGAGAGGGTGGAACCCTATCTTGAAAGATTTTGACTATCATGAATCATTGAAAGGTTTAAGCAAGATAGAGACATGGTCGGATTTGCATTTTAAATGCATTCCCCTCTAGAAGCAGCTAGTAAAACGCTACTTCTTGGTAAATGAATTTGTGAATTGTTAAGAAATAATCATTGTAGGACAAAAATTCTAAAAGATCACACTGTTTGCTGCTTACTTATACAGGGTCTAAAGCACCAGTCAGTATTACTAAGTAGCCTATGATAAATGACCCATTCAATTCTGCAGTAAGGCTGGGGACAGAGAGGGGTCTGAGTGTCCCTAATGGAAACAGCATGTGTTCTTGTATTTGTATTCACTGAACACACCACATGTGGTGCCCACACATGGTTGAAAACTCCAGGAAACCTTAGAGCCCCCATCTATCTCCCTGACAGTTCTCACTGTAGCCAGCCTAGAAACCAGGGGCCAGACTGGGGTTTGAATTTACTCTCCACTACTTTCTCAAGCTCTTATTCACCATGGAAAAATTAGAGATAACTCCAGAGGTGCTTTTAAGTTAAGGAGAACATTAGAATTTAAAACAGAACACAATTCTCAACATTACCAACTATAAAAATATTGTGAAGATAAGTAATATATACCCTACAACATGTATTAACCAAATAAGCTGATTTTTTTTTTTTTTTTTTTGGTTCAATAGTTAAGAGGAGGAAAGACTTGGAATATCAACTAGATTTGCTGGTTGCTGCTGTCTGTCATAATACACACCCACTGAGCAACTCTAGAGATTGTTCTCCATTGACGTTCCCTTAGGGAGAGAGAAAGGATCCCACCCAGAGTGCCTTCTAAATCTATAGGGCTTGTAATTCATAGGGCCAAGAATAAATGCCTACAAACTGTAGTTGCCTGGCATGTTTGCTTCCTAACTCTTTCCATGATGGCTTGGTAATTCAGTGGCCCAGCTTTCCTACTTTCTACATAGCAAGAACAAACTAAACCTTAAAGCAGTATAGGCTTTTTAGCAGAGGGGGAAAATGCAGACTATGCAAACTGCTTCCTTACCAGTAGCTCTACCCTGTGAGTAAATACCATCTTCCAAATAGAAATACTGCACATTAGTTACAAATACATAGGACTCCTAGGAATAACATTAATTCCTTAATTCCCCAAAATCATTCCATTTGAACTAATCATTCAACAAGATAATTCTTTACATAGCTTAACAATTTACCTTGGAAAGAGAAGCACAAAAAGAAGATAAACTAAGTACCATAAATGGGCAAGGTAGAATAACATAGAGGTTGAGCACAGTTTTTGGAGTAAGATAAACCCGAGTATCAGATCCCAACTCTGCCACGGGTGAGAGCTCTGACCTTGAGTGTTCTTATTTGGAAATTGAGGTCATGAACAGTATCTGCCCCACTGGGTAGCCAGGAGGATTAAATAAGTGAATGTTTTAAAAACCTTTGGTTCACTATGTGGTATGAAGAAAATGTTCCATATACGTGAGCTCTAATTATCTTTATCATCATTACTTCTCACAGTGTAGCAAGGTGTGAGACTTACCATCCCTGCAGATCTTAGGAGTAGGTAGAACACAATCTCCCACAGGTAATTTTTGTAAAATATACATCTTTAAAATTAACTTTTAATTATACAAGTAATACATGAAGACATTCTCCTTTGCCAGGGACAATTTAAATGAATTCCTACTTGGAGTCAGAGGTCTGGATGAGATAATGTCTTGTAATCTCTAGCAGCTCTAAGAACTGATGAATTTCCCAAGGACAAGGGCAAAAGGGCAGCACCTCCACCCGGACTGGTAATGTGACGGGGATTCAGCTGAGCTTCACTTCCCTTCTGTGGCAGGGTTACATGCCCTCCACTGCCACCTTGAGCTCTCACTGTAGACAGGCAGGCCCTTAATGGTAAACACACTTTCCAGCAAAATGAGACGATGGATGTGTTTCCACCTCAGGAAACTTAATAAAAATTCTTTATCTATTTTATTGAAAACTCAGTTCTGAGACATTACCTCAGAGGTCAGGTCTGAAGACCAGCCACTCACTCCCTGTTTGACGGTGAGAACAATCGACTGTTCCTCAGAACAGAATCTTTGAGGGTTTCACTCCTCATGTGATTAAAATGAGGACTCTCAGCTACTTAAATATAAATGTTCAATTAACACCTAACTAAGAAGTTAGGTCTGAACCTAGAAGAGGTGTCTAATATAAATAACTGCCAAGTCATGGTCTTGGAAGACAGTCATGGACATTCAAGAACCATTTTCAATATTTCAAAAGCTTCTAGGAAACTGTAAACTGTACAATATAACTAACTGACATTTCTTTGCTGCATCTGGAATTCCATCAGCACAATACAGCCATACTGACTACTCATAGTGATCACTGCCTGTGTGTGGTTTTTCTTTTTAATGTCCTAGAGGACATAGACCCGAAAAGAGTATTCATGCTTTTGTTTATTTATCCATTTGTTTTATTTCAAAATTCAAAACTCTATTTCTCTTAAGATTTTTAAGTTTGGTTTTATTATTATTCTATTTATATCACTTTCAAAGAAAGACTATAATAACTTAAATTCACTTAAATACTTTAAACTACATTTATACATTCAATACATTCCGTTTTTCTTAAGTACTCTAATTATTTGACAAACAAGCCCTTTCAAAGAATGTAGTAATTCTTATAATTAAACATTTAAATATGATAATTCTTGGGCTATCTAAAATATCCCAACATTGTTTAAAAACTCAGTAAAAGTGCTAACTCAAAATCATAAGTCTAATCAATTACTCAATAATATATGTTAAAAATTACAAGGCTGATCTATTAATCTATTAGGTCAAATTCTCAAACATTAAAAGTACATTTTTTCCTAACTCAAAAATATTAACATTTATATATTTCAATACATAATTCTAAAAAGATGTTTACCCATTAAGGAAATGATTATGCCATCTCAAACAATATTGAGGGTCACCTTCACAAACAATTTTTGGAGTTAACTTCTAAGCTTCATGAGGTTGCATAGTGACTGGAGAAAGTGGCTGGGATACGAATCTAGAGATGCAGACATCAAGGGATTGTTCTCACAAGCTGATGGCAAGGAGGGCCCCTTTCTGTGGTTGGTATGTAATGGATGACAGAAGCTAAAGACTGGGATGGTCAACTAACCCGGGCCAGCGCTTGAGTTATATCATCTAATTTTCTAATCATCTTCTAGGTGGCTGTGTCCTTGATAGGAAATTGGACTCTGAGCATCACAAGGCTATAAATGACTCAGTGGCTACAGCTTTAAAAAACATGGCCATGATAGGTTTGAATTGGCATTTATTTATGTCTCTAATTAATTAAACAATGGGAGAATAAACTAATTATTATTCAATATTGGGTTTGTTTGAAAGTCCAACTTTCAAAACATTGGGGACTGAAAGGGGTCACAGGCAGGAAATATAAAGGCCCCTTAGTAAGGAAAAGTTTAGAAGCTACTGGCTTAGAGCTGGGGTCAGCCAAATCCAGCCTGCTACTTTTTTTGTAAATAAAGTTTTACAGGAATACAGCCACACCCATTTGTTTATTATCTATGGCGGCTTTCCTGCTACAATGGCAGAACTGAGTAGCTGCAACCACCTGGCCCATAACCATCTGACTCTTTATGGAAAAGTTTGCTGATACCAGGATTAGAGAAATAGGCAAAGAACTGGGAATAAGAAAGCTGGGACTTCATACCTGACTCTGACACTGTTAGGAGAAACATAGTATGTATGGATTACTAACTGAAATGTAAAGTGATACACGAATATATGGTGGTAAATGATTAGTAATTAACCATTTGACTGTAAGCTATTTAATTTTTTTGACACTCTGTTTCACAGTCTAATATATGGAAATTGTAATATTTATTTTAACCAATGATGTGAAAAAATGAGAAAAATATATGCTTTGAAACATAAACAACAACAACAACAACAAAACAAACAATGAGATTGGGTAGTTACATTCTACCATCCCCTTAAAAAAAGTCTTGTATGAGAAACTGAATTTCTCTCTATCAGTAGTCTATTATTTCATATGATTAAAAATAAAACAAAGCCAAACAAACACACACCAGGACCATGAGAATTTATCCTAGACCCTTAAGATACCTGGTTATTAGCCATGTCAGCTGGCTGCAAGACAGTCTCCATTCAGTTAGCGAATTCATTTAGAAGAAGAAATTAAGTTGTATTATATACAGTGGAGACACAGCTCAGAAACAGCCATAAAATTATTTGGTATAATAATTTGTGGACATGAGATGGCTGGCTACATGGTAACATGCTACAACTCTCTTTCCAGAGCAGCTCTCCAGGCCAATAAGATAGATTTCATTTCTATCTTATGCTCCAACTCATTTGATAGGGAAATTCCAGAAGATTTTCAAGAGCCCCTGTCCCATTATCAAGGACTAACTATAGCCATTGGGAAACATAAGCTCCAAGGACTAACTATAGCCATTGGGAAACATAAGCTCCAACTCCCTGACAGAGTAGAGCTCCACTATATCACCATGAGAAATAAGGTAGTCTCCAATCATCATTTTTAATCTGTCACACCTGCTATGCTCTATTCCAACCACTGAAATGTGCTAAATTGAGAATGTCTGTAAGATCAAAAAAAGGAGGGGAAAGAGAAAGTTCATAATGGTATATATTTCTACAAAGCTGAAGTCAGATAGTTAAGCTATAAGTGCCACTGATTAAACCCATAAATGTAAATGGTGTTGTAGCATCTTCCTAGATGCAGTTATCTAAATGAAACAGCTGAAACCAGAAAGAAGCTGTTCACTTGCAATAAGTTAGATGCCAGCTTTTTTTTTCTCATTTCAGATTGCCATGTTCATCTTCTTTCAGCAGAGCCTTTTAAAGATGTGGACATTAGAGGAAAGACTGAGGTTTAAATTGAAAGCCTACAAAAGACCTGGCACAATCCTCTGGCAAAACCTGACAATGGGGACAGATGTGATGGTAGTTAACTAGTTCAGCGAGCTTAGATCAATGTTCTACCCCATCCGCCTCTCCACCAATGGGAGTTATTAATTATACAGTTCGGCTATTGATTTTAGAAAGATGTTGACCGATTCAACACTAACCGCAGCAAGCCAAAAAAACAGTATAATGTGGGTAAAAAGCTACCCAATTCTACACCTTTCCTGTTAAAAATGCTGAGACAGGATCTAAGTATTCCAGGGGTTTGCTCATTTGATAACCATGGTTGTATTTTTTTCTGGAAAAAAAAAAAATCATGTCATTTTAAAGAAATCTACAGAAAAATTAGCAAATATATTTCAGAGAATGAACGGAAAATAAAATACATGAAAAGAAAATTATAAATACTCTCAAGAAGGATTATATATTTCCACTTCTGAGAAATTTTCTAAACACAGCTTAAAGAAAAAATCACCATATAAATAACATACCTATGTAATTAAATGATTTTTAATGAATACATTTCAATAATATAATGAAAACAATTGTTCCGTCTTCTAAGTCAATTTAAGTAAATTTATGGTTTGCATATCCAAAAGTCAGATAAATAGTCAAATTACAGCATTTTCTGGCACAACTCTAAAGATTAAACCTTCAAGAGAGATTTTATTTGCATTCAAAAAACAAAACATGCAATTTATCTAAATCTCCACTAGGTGACAATACAATGCCACTACCAAGAGTCCAAAATAGCATTCTTATTGATAGTGAAATAAGAATGCTTGAATCTATCTCATTTTTAATATTTTTGAAACCATTATTAAAAACAGAATCTTCTAAAATAAATGTTTAAGGCAAGTTCAGTAATATTTTATTTCATCCTTTTCTTTTGGCATCTCCTTTCCAATAACACCTTAGACCATAAGGAAGCCTTTTTGACTATCTTCAGTATTTGAATACAGTTGCTGTCAAACTTTTTTACACTAATTTTCTCTCTGCTTGTCTATAACATTTGCCTTAGTAAAATTTTACTCAATTCTACACTAGGAGAGGTCTTCTATGGGATAGACCTGTGCTAAGTATTAGTTGTAAAGGGAAAACAAGCAACAAGATATAGCTCCTCCCTAAGGAACTCACAATCTAGTGGAGTAGTCAGAATGTGGAAGAAAATGTAATTTCAGTATAGCTTGTTAGGTTTAAGAATGGGGTCCTGAGAGGGTTCTTTGAGAGCAAAAGATAGCCCTTTACCTCCACTTAGATATTCAGGGAAGAGTACATGGAGGGGATGACACATAGCACCTGAGCTGACTTTTAAAGTAACAGTAAGTGCTAGATATGCATTTATTAAAAGTGGGAAGGATCTTCAGGAAGAGGGACATGCATGAAGGAAATATAGGAACCCCAAAGAAGCAAATGATTATTCCTTGAGGCTAAAATGAGATGCAAGGAGTAGCCAGATAAGGTTGGAGAGATATGTATACATCAGATTACTTATCCACATTTAAACACACATACACACACAATTTGTTTATTTAATATCTGTTTCCCCACCAACTAGCAAGCCAGGTGAACAAGGGCAATGACTTTGTTTCATTGACTGCTATATTGACAGTGCACAAAACAGAATCTGGCACATAGTGTTTGTCAATAAGATTTGTGGAATGAATAAATGACCTTGCAGGTCATACTTGGATTTTATCCTGAAAACCACAGAGAAGCACTGGAATATAATAAGCAGGAAAGAGGCATGGCAGATGTGTATTTTAATTATATTACTCTGGCTGAAGTGTGGAATTTAAGTGGAACAAGTCTAAAGGCAAGGAGATCAGTTACGGACTTAGTATAAATAGTCCAGACAATAGATGATGACACTCCCAGGGAGGCCTCTTGACCATCCCATCTAAATGAGCTCCTCCCACCACCTCCAATGACTCTATCCCCAACCTGTTTACCTAGTAGCCCCTAATGCAGCTTGACATCATATTATATATTTATTTGTTCATTACCTCCTACATGTGTGTTTTGGCTTGCTAGGGCTGCCATAACAATGTACCAGAAACTGGCTTAAAACAACAGAAATGTATTGCCTCACAGTCCTGGAGGCTGGAAATCTAAGAGCAAGGTGTTAGCGGGGCCATCCATGGTCCCTCTGGTATCTCTAGGGAAGAAAGTGTTCCATGCTCTCTCTCCTGTCTTCTGATGGTTTGCCAGCAATCCTTGGGCTTCAATCCTGTCTCAGTTGTCACATGGCCATCCACTCTTTTTGTGTCCAGATTCCCTCTTCTTATAAGAATAGCAGTCATATTGGATCAAGGGCCCACCCTAATCCAGTTTAGCCTCCTTGATAAATAATATCTTCAAAGATAATTCCTAAATAAGGTCACATTCACAGGATGGGGGTTAGGACTTGAATCTGTCATTTGGGGACACAATTCAACCCAAAACAATGTGAATAAAAGCTCCATGAGGACAGGGACTTTGCTGTCTTAGTCATATATGCAACTAGCACCTAGCCCATAGTACCTGGTACCTAGTAGATATTCAATATGTATTTGTTAAATGATCAAATGAATATATGATGAGGACTTAACAAAGTATGGTGGTAGGGATAAAGAAGAGAATACTGATTTTAAAAATATTTAGGAGGTAAAAGAACAAGTCCTGCTATCTGACTAGATGAGGGGTTGAAGGAGAGGAGGCTAAGATGAGAGGCCAGGTTTCTCATCTGGTAAATGGTGGTACTGTTAAGTAACATGAGGAATTCATGGAGAGAAATGAGTTTTGACCAGGTAAATGGTGACCAGGTAAACGGTGCACCATTTGAGTTTTGAAGGGAAAGTATTAAGTCCAGGTTTGGATACGCTTATAGTTTGGGGAACCTGAATGCATGTGTCCAGCAGACCACTGAATATATGATGAAAGGGTGAGGCTAGAAGTATATTTTTGGAAATAGTTATAATCATGAAAATATATGGAATCAGACAAAGGGAGAATGTAGAGAAAAAGAACAGTATAAAAGAACATAAACTTAAAGATCAATGTTTGTTGAGTAGATATATTTTAGTTACAAAGTACTAAAAGAATCAGAGAAGAAAACCCACAAAGGAGTATTTCAAAAGGAATGTTTATCCAGGAATACTTAACGTTGCAGAAAAAGTCTGGTAAAAGGCTGCAACGTGTCCATGGGATTTGATAAAATGGAAGTCAATCAGGAACCACTGGGGAAAAAAAAAGGTTCAGTGTGGTAGCAGAAGATGTCCTAATTGGTTAAAGAGTGAAAACTAGATATGGACTCACTCCCACAAAGACACATAGCAATGTCAGATTTCGTAGCATACTAACACCTCCCAGGTGTCAGAAATTAAATGGGAACTCAAAGCCAAAGCATCAAGTATGGGAACCAACAGAGCAGTGGCCCAGAGGTCATCTCTCATGAGGAAAAAGACCTGAATTTGGGAGAAGCCTCACTGGAACTGACACATGTTGCTTGGAAGGAACTGCTCACCTGGCCCCTCCTTCCCACTAGTTGGCCAAGAGGTGCAATCGTAAGTGTCCAGAAGGCAAAGGGCTGGAAATATTTGGTGTTTGATATAAGACCAATTTAGAAAAGTTTATAAAATAAATATGTTTAACACGATTAAATAGATAAAAAGGAAGAGGTACTAGAAAGTCAGGAAGTGTTAGTACTAAGTGTATATCATGTTTTTAAGAAATGTGGCTCACATTAGTGGATAAGAAATAGCAATGAGCAGACAATAAGCAAAAACAATCGAGCAGTGAGCAGATGTGGCTCAAGCAGTTGAGCGCCCGCCTCCCACATGGGCGATTCCGGGTTCAGTTCCTGGTACACCTCCTAAAGGAAAAAAAATAGCACAGCAGCTAAAAGAGGACACAAGATCAAGGCAATTTTTCCCCCAAGACAGAAGACATGATGTTCATAGGCTGATGGTGAAGAGGAAGAGGTTAAAATAAAGTTTAAAGACAGAAAAGAGATATTATGTATAGCTTATTCACCTTACCTAAGTTCTTCAAGCAAAACTGATAGGAAGTCTTACTTGAATTTTACCACTACTCTTCTCATAGAAATCCTTTCCTTCTCCATACTAATGAAAAGCCATTGAGCACATGACTCAGTGATTTCACTTCTAGGCATATACTCCAAAGAACTGAAAATAGGGACGTAGTTTCTTGCATGCCAATATTCACAGCAGCATTATTCATAAGAGCCAAAAGGTGGAAACAACCCAAGTGCCCACCAACAGATGAATAAATAAACAAAATATGGTATATGCATACAATGGAATATTTTTGGTCTTAAAAGGAATGAAGTTCTGATAACATGCTACAACATGGGTGAATCCTGAAAACATTATGCCGAGTGAAATAAGCCAGACACAAAAGAGCAAATATTGTATGATTCCACTAATATGAAATATCTAGAATAGGCAAATTAATAGAGACAAACAGTAGATTAGAGGTTGCCAGGGGCTAGGAATGAGAGATTGGGGAGTTATTGCTTACTGGGTACAGAGTTTCTGTGCAAGGTGATGAAAGAGTTTTAGAAATAGGTAGTGGCAATGGTTGCAACACACTGGGAATATTATTAATGTCACTTAAAAATGATTAAAATGGCACATTTCATGTTATACATATTTCACCTCAATGAAATTTTTAAAAAATCATTGAGTAAAATAACCCCAATTTTTCACACAAAGAATAAAATACTTGTCCACTATACTCTTTTTTAATCTTCCTGCCTTCTACCTTCCTTAGCTGAATGTACACAAGTCAAGCACAATGGAGTGTTATGTTATAAAGGAAATCTTTCTTCTACAATTACATCCAACCTATTAGAGAGGATCTTCAAGATACATTTTCAGCATTTTATATATATTCTTTAGAATTGCTCTCTTCCTTTGTCATTTACCAAAAGTCAAAGAAACATTTAAATTGAGGCTAAAGATGTACTGTTTGGGGCAGGGCCAATAATTTTCCATCTTTATCTCAATTATATTAATTTGTAATATTTACATAACCTTTTGCTAGTACTAGCACTTCTCTATTTCAATTTCTCACTCACTTTTATAAAATAAGGGCAAACCACAATAAAATATCCAAATAATTGCACAAATCCACAAGGATGGCTATAAGAGAAGACATTTGCAATGTCTAAAACTGGCAAGTGACCTGAACTTTAGAACATATGAGAAATGCTTGCAAATTAACAGGATGGCAACTCCAATAAAGCAACAGGTAGTAGTTTATAGAAGAGGAAACTCAAAGACTCAAAAGCATATGAATAGATGCTCAAATTCATTAGTAATTACAGAAATGCAAATTGAAACAACAATGAAGAAATATGCTATATTCTTAGGCTAACAAAAATTAGAAAGTTGAAGAATGCCAAGTGTTGATGTAGGACTTAGGAACCTTCATGCACTGGTGGTTGATGGAAGTAGAGATTGATACAACTACTCCAGGGAGGACTCTGGCAGTATTTGGTTAAATCAAGTACATGCATAGCCTATGACTTCTGAGTATATATTCCAAAGAAATTCTCAAAGAGGTCCACAAGGGAACAAATTTAAAGATGATCTTTGAAGCACTGTTGTGGCAGGAAGCCAGAGGCAATCTAGTTGTCCATCACTGAGGGAGTCAGTTGGTAAAATGTGGTGGCATTGTGGACTATCATGCAACAGTCTTTAGAAGCAACAGACCAGATAAAAATGGGCAACAGAATGGTAACACGGATGGATCTTAAAAACATAAAGCAGAGAAACGAAGACATAAAATAGCTCTATATATAATGCTACTTAAATTTAAAATATCTATACACAAAACCATATACAGACAACCAGCAAGATGGTGGCAGAGTAAAGAGCTTCTAGAATCAGCTCCTGCTATGGGGCAGTTGGTGATCACCCAGAGCTGTCTAGAGCACTTGTTTGGGGGCTACGGGAAACCAGAAGTGCATCCTGCAACATCCTTGAAAGAATGTAAGGAAGACACTGCCCATCTGAAGAGAAGATTCCTAAGTAGAGCCCTCCACACCACGGAGGCCGGTGCCCATCCTCCACTGGAGGCACAAGCCGCCTCGGGAGCTGTTCTGGGGCTGGAATTGGAAGCTCCATTTTCCAAAAACGAGGGAGGAAGAGATGGTTGGGCACCAACTTCAGTTACTGACTAGTAAATTTGGCGGGCTAAAGTATAATCCTAAGAACAGCTAAAGTTTGAACCTGTCCAAGTCAGAAAGAGGCCGGTAGCCACCATCTTAACTCCGCACCTGACACGAGGGGAAGCGGTGCTGACTGAAAAGCACAGTGTTGGTAGGGACCGGCTTTTTTCTATCCAGATCAGATTGCAGCTCTAGCCTAAGCCCCAGGCCCACCTCTGGCAGGGAGGAAGCTGGGGAGAGCTGCGCCAGCCTCTCCAGGAAAATACAGGCCACGCCACAGAGGCCAGTGATCATCCTACTCTGGCAGCGCAAGCCACCCCAGGAGCTATTCTGTGGCAGGAACTGGAAGCTCCATTTCCCAAAAACAGGGGAGAAAGAGACGGCTGGCCACCCATCTCAGCTACCGATTAGTAAATTTGGCTGGTTAAAGTATAACCGTAAGAACAGCTAACGTTTGAGCCTGTCCAGGTCAGAAGGAGACATCAGAAGGAGGCCGGTAGCTGCCATTTTGACTCTACCTCTAGCCTGAGGGGAAGCCAGGCTGACTGAAAATCACAGTGATGGTAGAGACTGGTTTCTTTCACCCAGATTGACGTGCAGCTCTAGCCTAGGCTTCAGCCCCACCTCTAGCAGGGAGGAAGCTGGGGTCCCTGCACCAGCCAATCTAGGTAACTGCAGGTACATTTAGCTGGCACAGACTGAATAACCAGAAGTCTACCAGGGCAACTGTGGTCATCTTGGACCTGCACTGCATAGATTGCTGCCCACATCCCCACCCCATGCAGGGGAGAAAGGGACGTGAAGCTTCATCAGTCTCTCTGGGCAACTACAGTCTAGGCCTGCATGACTTGGATTATTCCACACAGCTCTGGCAAAGGAGAAAGTTGGGAGGAGCTTCATTGGTCCTTGGGGCAATGAGGGAAGCTTGAGCCTCCACAGCTTACAGCACCAACTATATCCTTGGCTCCTACTATACAACCAGCAAGGGAGAAAGGGCAGGAAGCCCTAAACTAAAGAGAAAAACTGCACCCAGAATAAATACTCCAGTAAGCCAGATGCCAAGACATCAACAAAAAATTACAATCCACACCAAGAAACAGGAAGATATGGCCCAGTTAAAGGAACAAGATAAGCCTCCAGATGACATAAAGGAGTTGAGACAACTAATCATAGATGTTCAAACAAATCACCCTAATAAATTCAATGAGATGGCTAAAGAAATTAAGAGTATTAAGAAGACATTGGATGAGCACAAAGAAATATATGAAAGCATACACAGAAAAATAGCAGATCTTATGGGAATGAAAGGTGCAATAAATGAAACTGAAAATACTCTGGAAACATAATAGCAGATTTGAGGAAGCAGAAGAATGGATTGGTGAGTTTGAAGAAATGGCCTCTGAAAGTGAACACACAAAAGAACAGATGAAGAAAAGATCGGAAAAACTTGAACAAGGTCTCAGGGAACTAAACGACAGCAAGGGACATGCAAACATACGTGTCATGGGTGTCCCAGAAGGAGAAGAGAAGGGAAAAGGGGCAGGAGGAATATGTGAAGAAATAATGGTAGAAAATTTCTCAACCCTATTGAAGGACATAGATATCCAAGTCCAAGAAGCACGACGTACTCCCATCCAAAAAAATCCGAATAGACCAAGTCCGAGACACATACTAATCAGAATGTCAAATGCCAAAGACAGAGAATTCTGAGAGCAGTAAAAGAAAAGCAATGCATAACATGTAAGAGATACCCAATAAGATTAAGTGCTGATTTCTCACCAGAAACCATGGAGGCAAGAAGACAGTGATATGATATATTTAAGATACTGCAAGAGAAAAACTTCCAGCCAAGAATCTTATATCTGGCAATATTGTCTTTCAAAAATGAGGGCAAGTTTAGAATATTCACAGATAAACAGAAACTGAGAGAGTTTGTAACCAAGAGATCTGCTTTGCAGGAAATACTAAAGGGTATGCTGGAGCCTGAAAAGAAAAGATAGGAGAGAGAGGCCTGGAAGAGTCTAGAAATGAAGATTATATCAATAAAAGTAACTAAAAGGTGTCAAAAGAGTGGTGAAAATAAAATAGGACAGATAAAACCCAAATATTCAGGAATAAACTTAACCAACGATGTAAAGCACTTGTATTCAGAAAACCACACTCATTGTTAAAAAATTTTAAAAAAGACCTAAATAATTGGAAGAGCATTCCATGCTCCCGGATTGGAAGACTTAATATCATTAAGATGTCAATTCTACTCAAATTGATATACAGATTCAATGCAATCCTGATAAAAATTCCACCAGCATTTTTTAAATAAATGGAAAACATGATTATCAAATTTATTTGGAAGGGTAAGGGGTCCTGAATAGCCAGAAACATCTTAAAAAGGAAAAGTGAAATTGGAGGACTCTCAATTCTGGACTTTAAGTCATATTACCTAGCTACAGTGGTAAAAACAGCATGGTACTGGCATAAAGACAGACCAATGGAACCAGACTGATGGTTAAAAAATAGACCCTCACATCTATGGTCAAGTGATTTTTGACTGGCCTGTCAAACCCACCCAGCTTGGATAGAATAGTCCATTCAACAAATGGTGCTGAGAAAACTGGATATCCATAGGAAAAGAAGGAAAGAGGACTCCTATCTCACATCTTACACAAAAATTAACTCAAAATGAATAAAAAGTCTAAATATAAAAGCAAGAACCATAAAGCTTCTAGAAGGAAAAACAGGAATATATCTTCAAGACCTGGTGGTAGGCGGTAGATTCTTAAAGGAGATAAGAGGACTAAAATGGACTACTGATATTTAATGTATGTAGAAGTTTTAATTAGCTTTACTGTAAAAGTGTGGGAATGTACAGAGTTGATGGTAACACATTATAGTGAGTAATAGCTGGTCTATAAATGGGGATGTGGCTGAAAATGGTAGTCTAGGGATGTAAATGTCAATTGACAGAAAGCTAGAGAATAATCTAGGGACTGAATAACACAGTAAACCCAGAGGTGGATGAGAATTGTGGTTGATGGTACAGATGCAGGAGTGTCCTTTGTGAGCTAGAGCAGATATACCTCACTATTGCAGGGTGGTGGGAATGTGGTGAGGCATGGGAAAAATACAATTGAAGTAACCTATGAACTGTGGTTAACAGTAATAATGTAATATTCTTGCATCTATGCCAAAGATGTACTGTGTTGATAATAGAGGAGTATGGAAAATGTGTGCCAAATGTACGCTGTGGACCTGGTAATAATCGGATGACGTTCTCTCATAATCTGTAACAAATGTTCCACCATGGTGTGATGTGCTGATAGAGGGGTGTTGCTTGGGAATTCTGCACATGTGCATGATTGTTTTGTAAGTTTACAACTTCTGTCATAAAAACATATTTAAAAAATAATAATAGAGTGGGTTGGGGGAAAATACACCAAATGTAAGATAAGGACTATAATTAGTAGTAAGATTTTGACAATATACTTTCATAATTTGTAACAAACGTCTCACGACAATGCAAGGTGTCGGTGGAGGGCTGATGCATGGGACCCCTGTATGATGTTATGCATGTTTGCTTTGCAAGTTCACAACTTTTACTATACAATTATTGTTTATGCATGTTCATGTATAAATGATATAATAATAATAATAATAGGGTGGGCTGGGGGAAAATACTTTGGTTAGTAGTAATATTTTGAGGATGCTCTTTAATCATTAGTTAAAAATGTTAAACAACAATGCAAGGTATTGGTGGTAGGGTGAGGTATGAGAGCCCTGCATGATGTTATGTATATTTGTTTTATAAGTTCACAACTATTGCTATACCCTTATTGTTCATGTATATTCATATATGAGTGATATACTTCAATAAATTAAAAAATATATACATTTTATAAGAACATTTGCAAAACAAAAGGATTTACACATTTGATAGGGGGAGATGAGAAAAGGAGCAGAGAATAGGGGTAAAAATAAATTTAAAAAGCAACTAAAGAAAGGGGGTCTTGAAAAGACCAATATGAGAGTGCCATAACTAAGTAAGAAGACTGTGTACCTGAGGTTTGAACAAACAAAAATGCTGCATATTTGCTAAAAACAATCTCTATGTTAAGTATGAATAGCACTCAGCTTATAAATTGATTTATATGTTCTATGTTTAAACAAAAGAACACTTTAAATTTAAGAAGTATAAAAATAGACATTAAAAGTGGTCATACCCTTGAGCCAGCAGTAATACTACTGGGGATTCAATTTAAGGAAAATGATTCAATATATGAAAAAAATCCTCCATACAAAGATGGATAAAGTTGGTATATTTAAAGCATCAAAATTTTGATGCAGCTTTTACATCCCAAAATAGGAAAATAGCTCACCTCTGCCATAGTAGGCTATTACCTAGACATTAAAAACACTAGCATAATGACTTTGTAGAAATAGAGAAATGAATTACGAAATAATGTTTACTGAAAAAAGGAAAAACATGACAATTTATATGATAAACACTCATTATTTTATCCCTACTGCTAACACAGTATTTGTAGCATTTTCTGTAATTTCCCTGTTTATCCACCTGCCTTTCTCTCTGGACTATGAGCTCTTCAAGGGAAGGGATTGAATCTTGTTTATCTTTGTATCCAATTCATCACACACAATTCCTAGCCCATAGTAGGTGTTCATTAAATATTTAATGAATGAATAAAAATGGCTTTAGTAAAACTTTTAAGATGCAAAAATAAACAGCATATTCAAAGTCTGATAACACAATTTTCACTTCTACATAAAATAACAATTTGTAACTGCAGTAATGGTGCAATTTAACTTATTTTTTTTCAGTTTTGACTTAGATTACTAGACATAGAGTAATTGATGTTAGTTCAGGAATACTTAGGTATGTTAAAAAACCATGAAAAATGTCCGTCTCTCTAAAATATAAGACAAAGGCTAGAAAAATCTAGTTCAGACTATTAGAGATATGCTCATATCAAATCACATTTCTAAGAAAAAATTGTGTTGCATGTTCAATGGATGGAGCATCAAATATGAAAAGACAGCTCAATGGGTTTGCATCATGATTTTTTAAAAAGAATTAGCTAG
>JAQZBX010004901.1:0-58318 GCA_029593785.1 Cabassous unicinctus
CAGCGCTTAACCACTGAGCTAAATTGGTGCCCCTGAGTTGGTTTTCTTTGTTTGTTTGCTTGTTGCTGTTTTTTTGTTTTGTTTTGTTTTTAGGAAGCAGCAGGAACCGAACCTGGGACCTCCCATGTAGGAAGCAGGTGTTCAACCACTCAAGTCACATCCACTCCCTGCATTAATATTGGTACCTAAATATGACAGACACTACAAAAACAAAAAAATAAAATTTTCAGGCTAATATTCCTAATGTATACAGATGCAAAAATCCTAAGAGTGAATAAAATCCAGGAACATCATAAAGGATAATGTCATGGACAGAGTGGGCTTTGTCCCAGATTATCCCAAGGTTGGTTAACATTTGTTAGTCAATCAAAGTAATTTCCTATATTAACAGAATAAAGAAGAAAAACCACATGATTATTTCAATAGATGCAGAAATAGCATTTGATTTAATTCACCAACACTCATGACAAAAATCCTCAGCAAATTAGGAAAAGAGAGATCTTCAATCTGATAAAAGGCACTTATGAAAAATCAAGAGCTAACATCATACTTAAAGGTGAAATATTGAATGTTTTTCCCCTAAGGCAATAATATATACTCCAAGCACTTCTATTCAATATTATACTGCAAGTTCCAGCTGGCTTAATAAGGTAAGAGATAAAAATTTAAAAGCCTAACTATAATAACGAAAGTAAAAGTATCTCTTTCTGCAGATGGCATGATTGTTTAGGTAGAAAATCATAAGGAATCTACAAAGTAATAGAACTTGCCACAGTTACAGGAAACAAGATCAATATGTAAAAGTTCATTGATTTTTATATTTTAACTTTAAAAATTGTAAAATGAAATTTAAAATTCCATTTAAAACAGCATCCCGAATCTTAAAATCCTTAAGAATAACTTAGAAAAGATGCACAAGACCGCTACATTGTAAACTATAAAACTCCGCTGAGGGAAATCAAATAAGATCTAAATAAATTGATAGCTAGAGGATGTTTATGGATTGGAATACTCAATATTGTTGAGATTATTCATAAATTAATCTATAAATTTAAGCCAGTCATAGTTATAATAAGTTATAATCTTATCATGCTCTTTTGTAGAAATTGGCAAGCTGAATCTAAAATTTATTTTAGCTGATTCTTAAATTTCTATGAAATAGTAAATTTCATGAAATAGAATATTCAAACATTCTTGAAAAAGAACAAAGTTGGAGGACTTATACTATCTGACTTCAAGATTTATTATAAAGTTACAGTAGTCAAGACAACACAGTATTTGCATAAGGAGAGACAAATAGATCATTGGAACTGAATACAGGGTCTGAAAATAAAATCTAGCCATTTCCTACAAAGGCTCCAAAGCGATCCAGTGGAGAAAGGAAAATGTTTTTTTAAAAAAGGTGTTGGCCCAACTAAATATTCATATGAAAAATAAATGAACCCAAATTCCCACTTCATACCATTCACAATAAATGAATCCAACACGGTTGTGGAACTGTAGATAAAAGCTAAAATTATCAGGCTTCTAGGAGAAAACATCATAGAGTATCCTTGAAGCTTTGAGGTAAGAAAAAGTTTTTTTAGATAGGACACATCACATCATTAAAATTAAAGCCACTGTTCATCAAAATATACCATTAAGGAATGAACAGACAAGCTACAGACTGGAGGAGAATATTTACAAAACATGTATTTGACAGAGAACTTATATCCCAAATGTATATTTACAAAAAACTCCTACAACTGAATCATGAAAAAAAAATCTAATATAACAAAATGGACCAAATATTTGTATAGACATTTCACGAGGGAAGATATACAAGTGACTAGTAAGCTCATGGGGAAAGGCCCAACATTCGTCATCAGGGAAATGCAAATAAAACCCAATGAGATAGCACTACTCAACCAACAGGATGGATAAAATTAAAAGCTCTGATAGCTTCAAAATTGAAAAGGATTTGGAGTACTTGGAATTTCATACAAAGTTAGTAAAAGTGTTGAAATGATACAAACACTTCGGAAAAAACTCAGGCAGCATCTTAAAAAGCTAAGATTCTAACTACACTATGACCCAGAAGCTCCACTCCTACATATTTACACAAGAGACTGAAAACATCTGTCCAGAGGAAAACTTGTATAAGAATGTTCTTAGAAGTTTCATTCTTAATAGCACTAAACTGGAAAAAGCTTAAGTGTCCATCAATGGATAAATAAACTGTGGTATATTCATACAATAGAATATTACTCAATAATAAAAAATAATGACTTATTTATATATACAACATGGATGAAACTAAAAAACATTAAGTATGCTTATTGTATAAAGAAGGAAAATTGTTTCTGCACCAAAACTCTAAATATTGGTGCATTTCACTGTAAATAAATTTTATCTCAAGGAAAAAAGTTAACAAGCATTGAACTCTAGTTAGTGATTTACATTCCTAAGTGTTTAGGGGTAAGGTATACCAAAGCCTGCAATTTTGCATCATAAAAATTAAGGAGATGAATTAATGGATGTTGTGAAGATTAAGTTCAAACGTCAACTTGACTAGTAAAGGTGCCCGGTTGTTTGGTCAAGTAGGCTCTGGCCTTATTGTTACTGTGAGGACATTTCATAGACTTAAATCAATAGTAAGCTGATTGCATCTATGCCTGATTACATCTACAACAAGTGAGGAGTTTGCCTTCAGCAATGAGTGTTGTCTCATCCAATCAGTTGAAAGCCTTAAAAGGAGAAATGATTTCAGAAGTCAGAAGAGAGAATTCCCATCTCTACTTTAGGCAGCCAGATTGTCCTAGAGAGTTCATCAAAAACATTCATCAGAATTCCCACCTTGCAGCCTGCCAGAAATTAGACTCATGCATTTCCATAGTTGCATGAGACAATTTTATATAAAATCTCATATTTACAGATCTTTCTTGTTGCTTCTGTTTCCCTAGACAACCCTGACTAATGCAGATGGGTAGTTGGGTGGATATTGGATAGTATGTGATGAAGCAAATACAATGAAATATTAATTATATATTCTAGGCTAGGGGGTCCATGATTTAATTATTTCAACTTTACCTCAAAATTTCAGCTTGAATATCTGGAATAAAATAACATTGGCCGCAGATTTATATCAACAGATTTTTATGCTATATAGAAACTTTAGAAATATCTAGGAGGAAATGTTATCATTTATCTGCTTTCAATCCTAAAGTAAAAATAACTGTCATTAAACTGTCCCTCAGAAATATTTTTATTGATTTTTTTCTTCTTTTCACAAGAATATAGTACCATATTTTCAACAATAGAAAGTATCAGAACTGAAATTTTGTGCTTTAATTTAATTTGCTTAATTTTACCTTCAAACCAAATGAAAAATACTTATCTTCTAACTTGGGGAAAAAAGAAAAAACAAGGACAACAAAACTATATGGAACAAAGAAGCAGTAAAATATTCTGAGGAGAAGTTGTTTCACAAAGCAGAGATTTCCCCTCCCCCTTATTATTCATATTTCTTTTACAGTTAAAAAAACTCCAGAAAATAACAATATGTGAAATTTCATATCTGTGGCAATTAAATATTATACCATTAGTCAATATGCGCTAATAAAAAAAAGAAGTTTCACTTTGAGGCTAAGAAAACATAGGAATTTTATAAAAACTTACCAGAAGCATTCCTGTTGCTGAAAGTGACTAGGAAGGACCTCCGGAGTCTGATTCAAACAGAGTTTTCAGTGTCTTGGGCTAAGGAAGGGATGGTCTGTGTCCGTTAGTAAACATTTTCACTGAAGTTTACAAGGCCCTGAAAATGTTGGCACTTCCTGACACCACTTTATTAACCAAAGCTTACTAGTCTTGCTGGAACTTTTAATCAGAATTTATCCAAGGAGAATATGTACCTTTCGATATCGTCCCCTCATGAAGAAACAAGAAGGAAATAGGAAACAGTGTGAATGAATTCTATTTACTTTTTCTATCACACACCCTTCTGTAAATACCACTAATACCTATAGCTCTGGGCAATATTGCCCCTTGGCCAACACTCACACGAGATTCGACAGGTGGTTTAGAGGGATGACGTGTCTGAACACAGGTCAAATTTTATAATATTCTTTAACAATAACAGCCAGGCTGAATCAATAAGAGTTTGGTAAACAATTAACTTTCCAACCACTGTTTATCTTGGGACTTTACAGCTAGTTGTCAGCTTTTGCCTCGGTTTTTATTGTTATTTTTTAAGAGTTCCTTTTGCTGTTTGCTCCACAAGGAGATCTTTCTTTACTTTCTTTTTTATTCATTATTTTTATATTAAAATAATTAATTAATTATGGAGTAAGAACAACATTTCTTTCTTATTTAAACAAATCAAATTTGTTGATACACATTAATAAAGCATAAATCCATCCAAAGTGTACAATCAATGGTATTTGATATAATTGCATAGTTGTGCACTCATCACTTCAATCATTATTAAAGCATTTTCACTACTCCAATAATAATTATATCAAAAAACAAAAAAACAGACAGACAAACCAACAAAAAAAACTCATCACCTCTTAATCTCTGTGCTCCCCTGCCATATATAGCTGCTATTCTGTTTCCATCTCTCCAGATTATTTGTATTTATATTTTGTAAAGAACAGACATATATGCAATATTACCCATATTAATAATTCATTTGAGGTTTCACCACATTATAGAGTCCCTGTTCCATTTTTCAACTTTATTTCTAGTAATATACATTCCTAGAGTTTCCCTTTTAACCACTGTCATACTCATATAATAACACTACTAGTTACATTCTGATGTGTTTTCACCATTTCTATTCATTTCCAAAGATTTACTTTTTACTAATTCTGCACAGATTAACCCAGCTTTCCATTCTCTACTCTCATTCTATTTTCTGGTGACCTGTATTCTGAAGAGCAACATTTCTGAAAAGACTTTAGCAATATAGAATTGGCTGGAGCTGTGGTTCCCAGAGGGAGGCCTTTGAGTGGAAGGAGTTATTGGAAAGGGTCTCTAACGTTATATGTGTACCATGCATTGTCTATAAGTTGAAGAAAAGTTTTTTACGTATGTGCTCTTCATTCTATTTTTTCTTTCATTTTTTATTAAAGCAGTTGCAGGCTGATATAAAAATCATCCTGAACAGTATTCCCATATAGCCCTGCTCCAGTTTTGTCTTCCCTATTATGAACATTTTGCAGTAATATGGTACTTTTGTCACAATTGATGAAACAATATTAATATAGTTATACTATTAACTAGAGTCCATAGTTTACATTAGGAGTCACTCTTTTTTTACTAGAAAAGTTGTAGTTTTACAGAAAAATCATGTATAGAATACAGAGTTCACATACACCACCCTATTATTAACACCTTACATTATTGTGGTATATTTTTTACAATTCACAAAAGATTTTTTATTAACGTTATACTATTAACTATAGTCCCATCATTTACAACAGGGTTCATTCTTTATGTTGTACAGTTCTGTGCTTTTTAAAAGTTTTTATTTTGGTAACATATATACAACATAAAATTTATCATTTTAACTAATTGCAATATACAATTCAATGGTGTTAATTACATTCACAGTGTTTTGCTACTATCCCCACCATCCATTACCAAAACTTTTCTATCACTTCAAGCAGAAATTCTGTACCAATTAAGTATTAATTACCCATTCCACACCATGGACACTTGGGTTCTTTCCATCTTTTGGCAATTGTGAATAATGCTGCTATGAACATTGGTGTGCAAATATCTACCAGATTCCCTGGTTTCAATTCTTTTGGGTATATACCTAGAAGTAGGATTGCTGGGTATATGGTAATTCTATACTTAACTTTCTGAGGAACTGCCAAACTGTTTTCCACAGTGGCTATACCATTTTACACTCCCACAGAGTAACTTATTTTTAATATGGCATTTAAAAGACCAAATCCTCATAATCTTATTTAAAGAGTCTGTGTCTAGAATAATCTCTAAGATACATTAAAAATAAAAATCAAATACAGAAAATACGTGTAGTAAACTACTACCATGTTAAAAATAAAGTGGTATATTTTTTACATATTTGATTGTATATCCATAGAATATCTCTAGAAGGACACACACATACAACTAGTAAAGTTGTCTCCAGTGAGGATAGTTGGATGGCTAGGAAACAGGAATGAAAGGAATAATTTTCCCTGTGTACCCTTTTGAACCTGGTTGTCTTAGTTTTCCAGGCTACTATGACAAATACCAAACAAGCTTGGCTTAAAAAACAGGAATTTATTGTTTTATGGTTTTGGAGGCTGGAAGTCTTGCCTCTTCCCTGGCTTTGTAGCATTCTGGCAGGCTGGCAATCCCTGGGATTGCCTTCACATCTCCTTCCTATTTTGAGTTCCCATGGACTTCTGGGTTCTGGCTCTTCCCCATGGCTTTCTCTATATATATCTGAATTTCTTCAGCTTATAAAGAATACCAGTCATCCAGATAAGGCCTGATCTCATTTAGTGGGATTATACTTTAAATAAAATAACAAAACCAAGAATATGTCTAAATTGGGTTACATAATTCAATCCACCACACTTGCTAATGTAAAATTTTAATTTAAAAAAGTGTATCTAAGGAAAATTTGCTCTGTGCTATTTTAAAATCCTGATGTTTTAAACTCTGTCCTATTCTTATCTACAGCATATGTTGTAAGTTTTGAACCTTGTTAATGTAAAATTTAAAAATTTCCATTTATATATTAGGAAATTTTGTTCTGTGCTATTTTCAGATTCTGATATTATAAATTATTTCTCATACTTCCCTGCAGTGTGTATTAAAGTATGATTTTCCTGGTAAATAAAATTCAGAGGGACAAAGAACCAAATGATCTCTTTAGAGTCAAGGTCCAGAAATGGTCTTAAAGTAATCTCCTGAGAAAAAAACCCAAGCCTCTTTTACACTGCTGCAGATTCTGTCTAGTGTAGATGGTTTCTTTGAAAATAAATGTAGGTCCATACATTTCTTTCTCCTAAATTTCATTTAATTAGTTTTTGTACTATGTCAGGGCCATCCAGTTCTGTCATATAATATATATACTATCTCTCACAGCTTTGTATCTTACAAATTTGATATTGTTTTCTCTATCAGTTCAAAGTACCTCAAGGGATAGAAATAAGCTCATTTGGTAGAAGTTATTACAGGGACACAAATTTTTGCTTAATATAAGTTGTTCTCTAATATTCAGAGCTCTACAAAGATGGAATGGACCTTCCCAGGAAGTTTATTCCCAACATTGGAAATGCTCAAGCTGAAAGTAGTAAAATTCTTCTTCTGTGGCAATGTTATAGAAGGCATATATGCATGGAAAATACTCTTGAGGTAGTGACTTTGGAATCCTTTATAATCTTATAATGTTGTCTGTAAGAGGGCATCAGGTTTCCCTTTTTCAATCCATCTTGTTTTTTCAAACATCAATGTGTGATTTCTGGTATACCAGGGGAGATGACAGACTTCTATACACTTATTACTTAAGATGGCAGATTTTACAAACTATGAAGCTTTTCACAATCTTTGTAATCAGAATCTTTCTATCCTTTTTTTAAAAACTTAAAATCAAAGATAAGGAGATAACTATTTCTCAGAGTTTAAAATATGGCAGAAGTTAGACATCAATGCTCCAACCAATGTTCACGTTTTCCAAGTGAAATTTATCACCAGTCTTTGTAGTACATTGAATTATGTATCTCAACAAAAGACGTGCTTAATCTTAATCCATCTTCCTGTGGGTGTAAACCCATTTGAAAATAAGACCCTTTGAAGATGTATAATCAGTTATGGTGTAGACTCCTTTGTGAATAGAATCTTCTAAAATCCTATTTTTGTTGAGGCCACACTGAGAAAGCCACATGAAGAAGCCAGAAATCAGTGGAAAACAGAAGAGCAGACACAAGGATAGAGAAATTGCCATGGATGGGAGACAGAGAAGCAATCCAAGAAACACCAAGGATAGTGGCAAGCCAGCACCAGATTGCTACAGACTTTGGGGAGAAAGCATAGCCTTGCCAATGCCTTGATTTTAGCCTCTGAAACTGTGAAATATTAAATTCCTGTTGTTAAACCAACCAGTGTGTGGTACTTGTCATAGCAGCTCTAACAAACTAAGACAGCCCCAATCTTAATTATTCCTGTTAGTTCACCTCCTTCTTTTCTTTTCCCAGCTGAACTTGAAATAGAAACAAAATTACCAAAAATGTAGCATTGGACCTTGTAGATATTCTACTCATTAAGTCCCTAGTTAAAAATCAAACTTTCAGTGTTTTTGCTCCTGATGAGGTGGGCCCCCATTCATTTATTATTGGTGGGAAATGGTGCAGCCTCAGTGGAAATAGTTTGACAGTTCCACAGAAAATTAAGGCTAGAATTGCCATATGATCCAGCAATCCCACTTCTAGGTATATACACAAAAGAATTGAAAGCAGTAACTCAAACAGATTTTTGCATCCTGTTGTTCATAGAAGCATATTCACAATTGCTAAATGATGGAAGCAACCCAAATGTCCATCAGTCAATGAATGGATAAACAAAATGAGGTATATACATACAATGGAATATTATTCAGCATTAAAAAGGAATGAAGTTCTGATACATGTTACATGGTGAATCTGTGAAGACATAATGCTGTAAGAAATAAGCCAGACACAAAAGGACACATACTTTATGATCTCACTGATATGAAATAATTAGAAAATGAAAATTCATAAAATCAGAAACTAAAATACAGGTTACCAGGAGACAGGGTGGTGGTAGAGAATGAGGAGTTAATGATTAATTTGTACAGAATTTCTGTTTGGTGTGATAGAAAGGTTTCATAAGGGATGGTGGTGATGGTAGCACAACATTGTGGATGCAATTAACACCACTGAATTGTGCATTTGAAAATCGCTAAAATGAGAAATTTTAGGTTGTATATATCTTACCAGAATAAAAAATTAAAAAACAAACAAACATAAAACTCTACAATAAAATGAGTGAACCATAATGTAACAATTAATAGTATAATTCAGGGGTTCTTTTTCTTAATAATTATTTTTATTTTTAAAGAAGTTTTAGATTACATAAATGTTACATAAAAAATATAAGGGATTCTAATATGTGTCACTCCCTCTCTCTCCCACACTTTCCCACATTAACAACATCCTTCATTAGTGTGGTACATTTGTTACAATTGATGAACCTATATTGAAGCATTGCTACTAGCCATGGACTACAGTTTACATTATAATTTATACTTTGTCCCACACAATTTTGTAAGTTATGACAAAATATACAATGGCCTGTATCTGTCACTGCAGTGTCCTGCAGAACAAATCCAATGTCCCAAATATGCCCCCATATTACACCTAATCTTCCCTCTTCCATCCCTCAGAACCTCTGGTGGGCACTGCTTTTATATCAATGATAAGAGTTTTTCCATTGCTAGAATAATAATAAGTCTATAGTAGAATAATCATAAGTCAACTTTGGTCCATTGTTCATTCCTAAATCTTGAGTATTTTGGAATGGCGATGCCCACTTTGCTTCAAATTGAGAAGGGGACTAGATCCCATGGGGAAGATGGAGCTATCTTGCTTGCAGTTGCAGACACTCTCTGTTCCTTGGGATGGACATTGTCCATCAACGTCACCTTATTAAGTGTCTTGGGTGAGTCCAATGAACTGGAGAGGAGCTGTTACAACTCTGCTGAAAACCAGGGCTCAAATGGCACATGGACTGAACAAAGATTTAAGTCTCTGGGGCATATATTTATCAAGTACAGTGCTAATTATGGGTTCAAATAAAAGGGGCATAAGAGACATGTATAGAGAACATATGAGTCTAACTTTGTTCCAATGGGGAGCATAAATGCCAAAGTAAGGCCCACTGACAGGGTGCTGAATTCCTAAACTGTCTAACCTGCTTATAGTTTCTGGATGTCTCTACAGCCTTCAGGAGCCCTGTTATTTGAAGCACTGTTTGTTGTGGCAGTCAAAGAGATCCTGCTGAGACTTGCATAAGCGTAACCTCTGGAATAACCTCTGGACTCACTTTGAAATCTCTTAGCCATAAAAACTCATTTGTATTTACCATTTCTCCCTTTTGGTTAAGGTGTTTTTACAGATGCATTGCTAGTTGGTACTTGGTAATAATCCCTCATTGACAGGGAGGCAAGGTAGTGAGTTTATATGCTGAGTTTGGCTTAGAAAGAGGCCACATTTGAGCAACAAGGAGGCTTTCAGGAGGTAAGTCTTAGACATTATATAATACTAGGCTATGTTTCAATTTCAGAAGAAAAGGTTCATAAGTACAATCACCAATATCAAGGGCCTGGCATAATGGTTTGTCTTTCTTCACTAGACATTGCCCTTGCACTAGGGGGATTCTTGATGTCCTATTAGAGAATGTAGCAGAACTCCCCAGGATGGGAATTCAATATTCTTTCAGTTATCATGTGGATCTCCACCCACCAAGACAATGTCCCATGAACACTTTAATACATTCATATGCATTATAGGTATGCCCCAGGTGAACCTTTTCCCATACGTCCCCAAATCCCTGACACCCCGTACCAGTGAGACTCCCCTGCCACTGCTGTGACCCTTCTGTGATCCAAAAACCTCTTCAAAAATGAAGCCAACAAAATAACTGAATAAAATTAATAAGAAAATGAAGTAATTTAAATAATAACCAATAAAATACAAAAATTTTTAAAACAATTTGAAATAATAACAAAAATTTTAAAAAATTTAGACATTGTGTCTTACATCACTGTAAGATCTGTTGTCTTGTATGTACAATGACATTTTCTTCCATATATTCCCCCAGTATCATTTTTTTTTTCATTTTATCTTTAAAGGAGCTTTAGGATACAGAAAAGTCACATAGAAAGTACAAGTGATTCTCATACACCCAATGCCCTCCCTCTTTCCCCCCTCTCCCTTATTAATAACATTTTACACATGGATGGCACATTTTCTACAATTGATATACAAATATTGAAACATTGCTACTAACCGTGGTCATGATGTAGTCATTGTGAAGGACACTTTGGCAGCTCCTCAGGAAGCTAATTATAGAACTGCCATATGATCCAGCAATCCCATTGCTGGGTATATATCCAGAAGAATTAAAAGCAGGGACATGAACAGATATATGCACACCAATGTTCATAGCAGCGTTATTCACTAATGTCAAAAATTGGAAGCAACCCAAATGTCCATCAACAGATGAATGGATAAGCAAATTGTGGTATATACATATAATGGATGAATCTTGAAGACCTTATGTTGAGTGAAGTAAGCCAGGCACTGAAGGACAAATGTTACATGACCTTACCGATAAGAGGTGGAAGGGTGTGGTTGGGCAGTGGATGAGTGTAACAGTGGTGCATTGACATGATTGGGTTCAGCGGTGCTGGTCTGTGAGGGGTAGTAGGGTGGGGGTGGCTGGGTTGGATTATTTGTGGAACTTGGGGGAGGGTCAAGGGAAGGAGCAGATGAACTCTGGGGATTTGCAGGTCTGTGGTTAAATCTATAATATTGGAAATGTTCTTTTGGCAAATATGGAAGGGGAAGGTTACTGGTATAGATTGTTGGGGGCAGGGGTATACAGGATAGGGTGCAACTGGCAGGCTTCTATGGAATATCTAAGTGTTTATCTTGTCATAGTGTGTTATATCAGTGGGTGGAGACCCACACAATAAACAAGAAAATATTAAACTCCCATTCTGGGGAGTCTTGCTATGTTCTCAATTAGAGGGACAAAAAACCTTCAAGAACATAGGCAGTACCTAATAAAAGTAAACAGACCAATATGTCAAGCCCTCAATATTATTGCAAGTAACTATGAATTACTTGAAACTTAGTGATTACCATAGGTTCCAAGGGGAGGGAGAGGGAAAAATAGAATAGATGGAACTTAGGGCATTTTTAGGGCATTAGAATTGTTCAGCATAATCTTGCAATAATGGATATAGGCCACTTCAAATTTTGTCAAAACCTATAAAAGTGTATGATCCAAAATGTAAACCATAATGTAAACCATTGACCATAATTCAGGGGTTCTTAACCAGGAGTCCACAGGCCCCCAAGGGGTCCATGGAAATGTTTCAGGGGGTCTGTGAGCTTGAATTGAAAAAAATCAATTTATTATCTTTATTTTCTCTTACCTCTAACTGAAATTTGGCATTTCCTTCACTTATGAATATATGCAGTAAATTGCAGGAGTATTCATTTTACATCACATCACATATGTTGCATATCTCAAAAAATTGCTTATGCTCTTTCATACTTCGAAATTACAGTAGTTGTTAGACCCAACGTTAGATCACACGTGATCACAGTCGTGCTGTGTAGAAATTGTTGTGCGATAGTTGGCCAACTATCTGGCAACACAGAATAGGTAACAAAAAGGAGATCTCCTGAGTGGTGTTTTTGAGGCCCATTTTGTGAGGATAAATCACAGTGTTTATAATCAATAACTATAATGAAAAATAAAAAAATTCAAAGCAAAAAATATAACCTCACAAACTAAAACATACCTGAAATATTTAACACATTCAACACATGCTATGTGATTATTAGCGATTTCGACAGAGCCACTTGTGTTGAAAATTTGTTAGCTGTGACATCAGCCATGTTTTTAGGTAACCAATAATATTGAAGAAACACAGTTATGACGTTATAATTAATAACCAAAACATGAAAAATGACAGGTTGAAACTGTCTTATGTGACAAACACAAAGACGCGTGCACATTTTATACAGACAACATGGCCACCCTTATTATGCAGAGAAAATGCACTTACTTTTCCCTCCATCTTGAGAAATCTGTTTGTCTTGGTGCAGGTGTGATATTTTTATTATATAATACACAGTATTGTGTGGATTTAGGATGATATTTACTTTGATGTATAATGTTCTGAGTTCAGTGGATAACTGCCTGCAAAAAGTTTGGTAAGGATGGAGATGGTTTTATGACACCATGGGAAAACTTGAATTTCTAAATATTTGCCAAAAATGACCATATGAACAACTGTGAACCATGTTAGGTTATCAGATATTGAAATTATGGGAAAGTTGTCAAATGTAATTTTGAATAATCCTAAAATTTAATTTAAAGACATGCCGATGTTGAGTGCCATGAAACTATCTGCCTCTACATTCTGAGAATGTACACACTGGCAAAGGGGTCCGTGGAACAAAAAAAGGTTAAAAACCCTGGTGTAATTATAATAATAATGTTTTATCAATCGTAACAAAAACATTACACTAATGTAAAATGTTAATAAAAGGGAAAACTGGGAGAAACAGGAGGAGGGTAAATGGGAATTCTGTACTTTCTACATGATTTTTTTTGTAAACCTATATTTCTCTAATAAAAATAACTTGGCTTGTTTTAAATTGTCAGAGTGTTATATAAATGTACTCTATGAAATTTCATCTTATTTTAAAAGTCAAATATTTTAAAAGTTAAGGGGAGGGTCACTGGTGCAGGGTTTTGGTGGTGGTGGGAATACGTGGGAAAGGGTGTACCTGGTGCACGCTTCTATGGAACATGAACGTGTTCATTTTGTCATAGGTGTTATCTCAGGGGTGGAGACCCACCCAATAAACAAGAAAATATTAAACTCCCATCATGGGGTGTCCTGCTACACTCTCAAATTGAGGGGCAAGAATCTCTTGAGTACATAGGAAGTGCCTAATAATAGAAAACAGACCAGTATGTCAAGCCCTCAATATTAATATGCAATTATGAAACTTATTTTTGTAAAATTGAAACTTAGTCTGATAATAACAATTGCCTTAGAGTTACCTCCTGAAAACTGCCTTGTAACTCAAATGTGGCCTCTCTATAAGCAAAGCTTAGCAAATAAATTAATGACCTTCCCTCTGGTGTGGGACATGACTCCTGGGAATGAGCCTCCCTTTTACCAAAGGATTAATGCCAAGCACCACTCAGCGATGCATTTGGAAACTGATCTTGATCAAAAGGGGAAACATCAAATACAAAAAAGTTTTTACAGCTAAAGAGATTTCAAAATGAGTCGGAAGGTCATTCCAGAGGTTACACTTATACATGTCTCAGACAGATCTCACTAATTACCACTATGAACAAAGCTTCAAATAGGGGTGCTCCTGAGGGCTCTAAAGCCATCTGGACACTATATTGCAGGCACAAATTCCCTTGAAATCAGCACCCTTTCGGGGGGCCTTACCTTGAAATATATGACAACCTATTTCACCAAAGTAACAGACTGTATTTTTTATTTCATTTATAATTTCCCTACACATGAGTCTTCTATCCCTTTTATCCGTGCCTATAATTAGCACTATACCCACTAAATATATGTCTCAGAGACTTAAATCTTCTGTCTGTTCATATGCCAGTTGAGCCCGGAATCTCAGAAGAGTCGTGGCCAACACCTACTCTCCAGTCAATCAATCTCACCCAGGGCAACTAACAAAATGATGATGGACAACCCCCTTCCCCCAAAACAGAGAGTATCTACAACTGCAAGCAAAACAGCTCCTTCCATCTACCCCATCAGATCTAAATTCCCTCTCAATCTGAGGCAAAGTGGACATCACCATCCCAAAATCCTCAAGGTTGAGGAATGAACAAACACGAGGTGGGAATGCAACCATGGGTGGAATGAACTTATCAGTATTGTATAGTGGAAGAACATTTAACACTGTTATAAAGATAGCGGTCACCAGAGGTTCTGACAGGAGGGTGAGCAAATAATAGGTGGAACCACAATGTAAGCTACAGACCTTGGTTAGTAGCAATGTTTCAATATTTATTCATCAATTGTAACAAATGTATCACACAATTGTAAGATGTTAATAAGGGAAGATATGAGAAGGTGAGGGTTAGGTTATATGGGAATCATGTATAATTTTGATGCAACTTTTCTGTAATCTAAAACTTCTTTAAAAATAAAGTTTATCATATTTAAAAGAGTTAAATTTAAAAAGACCACTAGATGGTGCTGTCATCACAAAGAAGTAAAATATCTATATATTTTAAAAAAATAATTTGCATGCTGTAAGGAAAAATACCAGCTACTATAGAACTGTATAAAGTAAAAATTTAAGTGAGGCTTTTAGCATCTATTCCCCAAAGGTGTTCACCGATAACAAGAAATAATTCCCTTCCGGGTTCTTTTATCTATCTTGTTTATATATAAACTCATACAAAAATGATATCACAGATTAAGTTACTGTTTTGCAAATTGCTTTTTTATTAACCTAATAATATATAATGGAGTTCTATCAATGCCATACAGATTAATTTCATTCTTCAAAAAAAACCCCTAAACTTTGTTGAATGACTTGTTTTAAATGGTCGGAGTGCTATATAAATGAACCCTAATTTTTTCACCCCTGATAATTGACATTTAGGTTTTCTCTGGGTTTTTGTTTGTACAAACAGTTGTGCAGTTACTAGCATGTACATTTATCCTTGTGCAATGGGTTTAGAAATATGTTGGAAATCACTTCTCTTAGAACTTTAAAGACAAGGTATCCTATAAATTAAAGCTTCTAGTATTGCTGTTGAGTAGTTAAATATGCCATTCTGATTCAAAACCTTTTGAATTAAATCTTTTCTCTCTCCCTTCCTTGCTCCCTCCCTTTCCCATCCCCTTCTCTGTTTCAACTTTAAAGATCATTTCTTTGTTCTTAGTGTTCTGAACATTCCTGGTAACATTCTTTTTTCAAACATTATTTTGGGTCTTCAGTGAGCCATTTGACTTGACTATGGAAACTTACATACTTGAGTTCTGGAAAATATTCTTGTATTAATTCTTTGATAATTTCCTCCCCTCTATTTTCTTTGTTTTCTCTTTTAAGAACTATTATTCAGATGATCTACTTCCTGACCAATACCTTATTTTTCTTCTAGATTTGTCGTCTTTGTCTTTCTGTTATACTCTCTTAGAGGTGTCCTCAACCTTATTCTCCAACTCTTCTATTCACTTTTTATTTCTGCTGTCATATTTTTATTTTACTAAAGATCTAACCCCCTTTAGGATCACCAATGGTACTGGTTTGCCTGTGACTAAAGGGTATCCTATGAAGCAGGACTTTCAGTGCTAAATCAGAGATAGCCCCCAGGCATACTAGGACAGTGGTTACCCTACCCCCAGGCTCTCTTTTTTGGTAGCAACTTTTTCTTTTCTCTTGGTGGCAATATTGTTTTGTATTCTCCTGGGATTGTTAATATTAGAACAATTACATTTCTCCCCGTATGCATGTCCTGCCCCTCATACTAAGAAGTGGGGTCAAATTTCCTTCCCCTTGTGTCTGGGCTAGATAGACTTAGTGACTTGCTTGATGAATAGAAGGTGGCAGAAAAGATGTTATGGAACTTCTGAAACTATGTCATAAGAAGTCTTACAGTTTCACCTGGGTTTCTAGAATGCTCATTGTTAGGACACACCCTTTCAGAATTTAGCAGATATCCTATGAAAAACCCAAGCCACATGAAGAGTCCGTGACAGGTGCTCCAGTTTACGGCCCCAGCTAAGAGCCAGCATCCACTGGCAACCTCATAAGCAAGCCACCTTGGACATCCATCCCAGATGAGCCTTCAGATGACTCCAGCCACCATCCAGTTGCAGTCTCATGAAAGGCCCCAAACAAGAACTACCCTGCCAAGCCCAATCAAGTCACAAAACCACTAGAGACAGTAATATATTTGTTTTTAGCCATTAATTTTTGTGGTCATTTTTTATGTAGTAAAACATAACTGGAACACTCAATAAATTTTTTTTTTTTTTTTTCATTAGAGAAATTGTTGATTTACAGAAAAATCATGTAAAAATACAGTGTTCTCATATACTCCCTTATTATTAACACTGCATTAATGTGGTAACTTTGTTAACATTGATGAAAGAATAATACAAATGTAGTATTAACCTCAGTCCATAGTTTACATTAAGGTGTATTTTTTTTTTTCTGATACATCACTCTATTAACACCTTGCATTAGGTTGGTACATTTGTTAAAATTCATGAATGAACATTTTATAACTATTATCATTTACAATAGGGTTCACTGTATTGCACAGTTCTCTTTTATCTTTTAATTTTTATTCTAGTAGCAAATATATGACCATTTCCAGTGTATAGAAACACTGTCAATTTTTGCATGTTGATCTTATACCTCGTCAATTAGCTGAATTCGTTTATTAGCTCTGTTGTCTATTTTGGGGGACTTTCTATATATAGGATTATGTCATGTGCAAATAGTGAAAGTTTTATTATTTCTTCCTTTCCAATTTGTTATGCTTGTATAGCTCCTCTGGCTGGAACTTCCAGTACAATATTGAAGAACAGTGGTGACACTGGGCATCCTTGTCTTGTTCCAGATTTTAGAGGGAAAACTTTCAGTCTTTCACCATTGCATGAGATATTAGTTGCAGGTTTTTCAAATATACACTACATAATAATAATGAAGTAATAAACTTTCCTTTTATTCCTATTTTTCTATGTGTTTTTATGTAGAAAGGATGCTGGATTTGCACATCAGTTGGGATGAACATGTGTTTTTTTCCCCTTCATTTTGTTAAAGTGGTGTATTACATTAATTGATTTTCTTATGGTGAACCACCCTTGCTTACCTGGGATAAAACCAATTCATCATGGTGTATAATTCTTTTTATGTGCTGTTGGATTCGATTTGCAAGTATTTTGTTGAGAGATTTTGCATCTATATTCATAACAGAAATTGGCTTATAATTTTTTTTCTTGTAATACCTTTATCTGGCTTTGATCTTAAAGTGATGTTGATATTATAGAATAAATTAGATAGTGTTCCTTCCTGTTCATTTTTTTAAATAGTTTGAGCAGGATTGGTATTAATTCTTCATAGAATGTTTGATATAATTAATCTGTAAAATTATCTGGTCCTGAGCTTTTCTTTGGTGGGAAGTTTTTGATGATTAATTCAATCTCTTTCCTTCTAAGTGGTCTGTTGAGATCTTCTATTTCCTCTAAAAGCAGAGTAAAATGTTCATGTGTTTCTAGGAATTTTTCCATTTCATTTAAGTTGTCTAATTTGTTGGCATACAGTTGTGCATAGTATCCTCTTATGATTGTTTTTATTTCTTTAAGGTCACTAGTAATGATGCTCCTCTCATTTATTTAATTATTTGCACCATCTCTCTTTTTCTTTATCAGTCTAGCTAAGTGTTTGTCAATTTTATTGATCTTTTCAAAGAACTGCTTCTGGTTTTGTTAATGCTCTATTGTTTTCTTAATTTCTATTCCATTTATTTCTTCTCTAGGCTTTGTTATTTCCTTCTTTCTGCTTGGTTTGTGTTTAGTATGCTGTTCTCTTTGTAGTTACCTCATGTGTGCACTTAGATTTTTTATTTTAGCTCTTTGGTATTTTTTTAAATGTATGCATTTAGGGCTATACATTTCCCTCTTAACACTGCCTTTGCTGCATCCCATAGGGCTTGATATATTGTGTTCTACTTTTCATTTGCCTCAAAATATTTACTCATTTCTCTTGTAATTTCTTCTTTGATCCACTGATTGTTTGAAAATGTGTTATGTAATTTCCATATATTTATGGATTTTCTAGTTCTCTGCCAGTTATTGATTTCCAGCTACATTCTATTATGGTCAGAGAAGATGTTTTATGTAATTTCAATCTTTTTAAGTTTATTGAGTCTTGTTTTGTGACCCAACATATAGTCTATCCTGGAGAATGATCCATGTGCATTTGGAAAGAATGTATATGGGGGTACAGTGTTCTGTATATGACTGTTAGGTCTAGTTAATTATCATATTATTCATTATTAATCTTCTGCCTAGACATTCTATCTATTGATGAGAATGGTGTATTGAAGACTCTAACTATTATTGTAGAAGTGTTTATGTCTCCTTTCAAGTATGTCAGTGTTTGCCTCATGTATTTTGGGGCACCCTGGTTAGGTGCATAAATAGTTATTATTATTTTTTTGGGGGGGCTTGCCCCTTTCATTAATACATAGTGTCCTTCTTTGTCTCTTATAACAGCTTTTGACTTAAAGTCTATTTTTTCCCTATATTATTACCGCTACCCTAGCTTTTTTTTTTTTCTATTTGAATGGAATATCCTTTTCCATCCTTTCACTTTCAACCTATTTGCATCTTTGGGTCTAAGGTTAATCTCTTAAAAACAACACATAGTTGGATCATGCTCTTTATCCATGCTGCCAACCTGTTTCTTTTGATTGTGGATCTTAATCCATTGACATTCCGTGTTACTACTGCAAAGGCATTACTTACTTCAGCCATTTTGTCCTTTGATTTTAATGTGTCATATCTTTTTTCTTTTACTTTATTGCTACCTCATTTTCTGTATAATTGATCTATTGTGATGTATCTGACTGATCCCTTTCTCATTTCTGTTTTTATATTTTTAAAATACTTTCTTTGTGGTTACCCTGGGGTTTATTATCTGCAACCTATATCTATAACCTACTAATTTGAAAAGATATCTACTTAGCTTCACTAGCATACACATTTTCTGCTCCTATATCCCTCCTCTCCCCCTCTTTATGTTGCTTTTGCCCCACATTGCCTTAGAATATTTTGAATGTCCATTATCAGGAAATATGCCTTTTTCTAATTCAATTATATTCTGGCTCATAGGAATTAAAGAGTAGAGTTATATATTGAAGGTGCAGTACTTTGAGTTTTGCATTTACCCTTTTAGGTATCTTTACAGTAGAATTTCTTCAAATTGCTCCAAGCCATTCTCTCCTGTCTATTACTTTCATCCTGCAGAATTCCCTTTAGAAATTACTGTAGGTATTTTGTTGGTGCGCTCTCCCAGTTTTTATATATGATTATTAAACTCTTCATTTTTGAAGGACAGTTTTGCTGGATAAAAAGTTTTGGTGTGGCAGTTTTTCTCTTTCAGTAGCTTAAATATATCATACCACTGCCTTCTTGCCTCCATGGTTTCTGATTGGAAATTGGCACCTGGTTCTATTGCAGATCCCTAGTATGTTACAAACTGCTTTTCTCTTGCTGCTTTCAGAATTCTGTCTTTATCTTGGGCATTTGAATTATGACTAGTATGCATCTCAGATTGGTCTATTATGTTTCATTCATGTTGGATTATGTTTCACTTTTTGGACATGTATATTTATGTCTTCATAAGAGTTGGGAAATATTTGGCCATTATTTCCTCAGATATTCTTTCTGCCCCTTTCCTTTTCTTCTCCTCTGGGACACCCATGACACATATGTTTTTACACTTTATGCTGTCCCACAAATTCCTGAGACACTTGCTCAATTTTTCTATTCTTTTTTCCATCTGTTCTTCTGACTGTGATTTTGATTGTCCTGTTTTGTAGTTTGCTGAGTCTTTCTTCTACTTGTTCAAACCTGCTCTCATATGCCTCTAGTCTGTTTTTAATCTCCATTACTGGGCCTTTCATCCCCATAATTTTTGTTATTTTTTATAAGCTTTCAACTTCTTTTTTGCTCACATATTGTCTTCTTAAAATCCTTTAGCTCTGTATTCATATTTTCCTTCATCTCCTTGAATTGATTTAGGAGATTTGTTTGAATTTCTTCAATTCATTGTTCCAAGTTCTGTGTCTCCTCTGAAGTTTTGATTTCTTCCCTTGACTGACCATATCTTCTATTAGTATGGCTTATAATTTTTGCTGATGTCTGGGCAGTTGATTATTTTGATGTGTTAAATCTGAAGGTCAGTTTCTCCCTCTTGTCTAGGATTTTATTGTCAATTGTCTTTGTCTTAAGGTTCTTCTTTGACATTTGGTCAAAATAATCTGGACATTTCAAGCAGTCTGTGTTTTACTGTTTCATTTTTCTCAGCTCTTTTTCATCTCTTTTTGCCCTGGATATGTGGTACAAATTTTAAGATTGCATTTTTTTCATTAATTTTTTTATTGAAGTATATCATTCATATATGAACATATATAAACAATAAGTGTATAGTATAAGTTGTGAACTTACAAAACAAACATTCATATCATCATACAAGGCTCCCATACATTGCCCCACCAACAATACCTTGCATTGTTGAAAAACATTTGTTACAAATTATGAAAGAACATCATCAAAATATTGCTACTAGCTATAATCCATATCCCATATTTGGTGTATTTTCCCCCAAACCACCCAATTATTAACACTCTGCATTATATTATTTATTTGTTATAGTTCATGAGAGGTTGCTTTCATATTTGTTCTGTTAACCACAGTCCATGAAGATTGCCCTTTTTGTGCAAAAAGCTTCCTTTCCTCTGTTCCTTCTCTGGAAATCTTGATCTGTTCTGTTTGCTTGTGTGTAGAATTTTCTCCCCAACTCCTAAGATTTGTTTAAATTCTCTCCCCTACCCAATGACCACTTCTCGTTACACTTTTCCATTCTGGAACTCATCCTCTTACAGCAGCTCTTTCCCCCTCCTCCCCTGTTTTTCTGTAATGCTTTTGTGCCTCTGGTTTTGTTCCCATTAGGGTTTTACTCCCCAAGGAACCAGAAAGGTTCAATCCAGAAATGTGAGTCAATCCAGAATGGTCCCTTTTTTATTGAGGTAGTCCAGCAAACTGACTGGATTGAGTGAGCACACCTCTTGCTAACAGTTCTGTTGGGCTCTCCCTCTTCTCCCTCTCCCTCTGGGAATGCTTTTCTATGTGGCACTCCTCAGCGGCTCATGCTCTGCCCTGGGCCTCTATGGACTTTGGCTCCAGTGCCTGAATGTGTGTGTGGACCTAACTTACTGCTGTGAGTGGTTCTATAGTTTGCATCTGTGAGGGGAGACTCAGGCTGTGCTGCCTCTGTGTGACTCTTAAGCTGCACAGGACCAAGTGAGGGGTTCCTACCTGCACTTCAATTCATTTAGTAGAGTCATTCTCCAGTCTCTGTCATCCTCCAGTGTTCTAAGAAAGTGGGATTTGTCCTTTATTGATTTTGAGGGAAGACTTCCAGGAGATGTCTTGTATCACCTGATGTTGATGACATCATCCTCCACTCATTAAATTGACTCACAAGGGTTTTGAGCCAGTACCAAATTTCTAAATCATTGTATTATTATAATATGTTTTAAAACCAGTTTCTCATCATTACAGAGCCAATATGCCACATTGGTTTTACGTACAGGCTCAGGACTCAGACTACCTAGACTCAGATTCTATGTCAAACTCTTGTAAATATATTCCTGAATGTTATATAGCTACTATTTAACTATTATGTGCATCAGTTTCTCATATAAAGTAAGTATAATAAAAATATTTTATGGTTGTTTAGCAAAGTTTTTGAGATAATATATGTAAAGTACTTGATAGAGTACCTAGTAATTTATGAAATCTTAATGTTAGCTGTAATTATTACTCCTCTTTCAGATTTTTCTTTGATTTTAATAAAATGATTTAATCTCATTAAAGAGCATGATTTTATTAAAATATCTCATCTATGAAGTTAATTGGTATAATTTTCTATATTATATTGCTAATTTGTCTTTTGAGTGTTTTACTGTTTAAAATTATTTTGACTGAATATATAAATTAAAATATTAATCTAGCTCTATAATCCCTTATACAATGTGTATTTTCTCTTCAGGTGTATTTTTTTTTTTAATTTTTTAAATTGAAGTTTATCATTCATACATGAACATCCATAAACAATAAGTATACAATATAAGTTATTGAATTAGTCAGGGTTCTCTAGGGAAACAGAATCAACAGAAGATATCTGAAAATAGTATGAGATTTTATAAAATTCTCTCATGTGACTGTGGGGATGCACAAGTCCAAATTCCACAGACAGGTTGCAAACCAGGGGCTCTGATGAAAGTCAGATGAAGGTCCTTTTCGAGTTCCTGGGAAACGTTGGCTGTCCAAAGACAAGCTGGGAAATCCTCTCTGAATGCTAAAATTACTTCCCCTTTTAAGGCATTCAACTTAATTGGATAAAAAATCACTCATTGCTGATGGCAATCTCCCTGGCTGATAGTAAATGTGATCAGCCCTTTCTGCGGTAAACTCACTGATGTCCATAAACGTGCTTGTGTCACAATTAGCCCAGTGCTTGCTTGACCAAACAATTGGGCACAATTACCTGACACATTAGCCTAACCATCACAGTCCACCGCTTGTCACCTTGGCAACCATACACATTACCTTAAACCATACTTAGTCTCTGAGTAAAACAATAACAGGCATGCATATATATATTTCTGCCTAAGAATATTCAACTGTCCTGCGTACAACTGGAAATGCATTAATTCCCTACAGAATAGGGTACAAGTCTTTGGGTAATATTCACTCTTAAACTTTACATCCTTAAATATTATGACACGAAACTAATAAAACTTGTCATATGGTAAGGGAAAGGGTTAGGGAAGAAAAGATTTTCGTTTTACATATACAATCACACTCATAACAAAACAAAGAAGAAAGATTCAAGACTATTACAGTCGTCATTTCTGTAACTAGTCATGTGGTTGAAGTTCTTATTTATTACTACCTTCTTCCACTACACATTCCATGTTCATGTTACCCTCAGCAAACACATATCTGGAGTATGTTTCTATTCCAGTTAAAATAAATCGTTGCCCCTTCCATGATGGAAGTGGTCCAATGTAATCAACCTGCCACCAGGTGGAAGGCTGATCACCCTGGGGAATGGTGTCAAATTGGGGTCTGAGTGTGGGTCTCTGCTGCTGGCAGATTGGGCATTCAGCAGTGGCTGTAGTCAAGTCAATCTTGGTGAGGGGAAGTCCATGTTGCTGAGCCCATGCATAACCTCCATCCCTACCTCCATGGCCACTTTGTTCATGAGCCCATTGGGCAATGACAGGAGTGTCTGGGAAAAGAGGCTGAATGTGAGCTACCCAGTGGGTCATCTTATCGACTTGCTTATTAAAATCTCCCTCTGCTGAAGTCAACCTCTGGTAAGCATTCACATGGGACACAAATATTTTCATGTTTTTGACCACTCAGAAAGGTTTATCCATGTAGCTCTTCCCCAGACCTTTTTGTTACCAATTTTCCAATCATGTTCCTTCCAAGTCCCTGACCATTTAGCCAAAATATTGACTACACCCCAAGAATCAGTTTACAGACACACCTCTGGCTATTTCTTTTTCCAAGCAAAGCAAACAACCAGCTGCACTGCTCAATGTTCTGCCCACTGAGAGGATTTTCCCTCACCACTGTACTTCAGGGATGTCCCAGATTGGGGCTGCAGTGCTGCAGGTATTTACTTTCGGGTGGTACCTGCATATCGTGCAGAATCATCTGTAAACCAGGCCAGAGTTTTCCCTTCCTCAGTCAACAGATTGTAAGGGACTACCCAGGATGCCAAAGCTGTGGGCTGGGAAAGAGAAGGTAACATGGCAGGGGTAGTGACTATGGGCATTTGAGCTATTTACTCATGTAACTTACTTGTGCCTTCAGGACCTGCTCAAGCCCTATCTCGTATATACCACTTCCACTTTATTACCAAGTGCTGCTGTGCATACCCAACTTTATGGTTTGGTAGGTCAGATGATACCCAGCTCATGATAGGCAACTCAGGTCTCATGGTAACTTGATGGCCCATGGTTAAGTGTTCAATCTCTACTAAGGCCCAGTAGCATGCCAAAAGCTGTTTCTCAAAAGGAGAGTAGTTATCTGCAGAGGATGGCAGCTCTTTGTGCCAATATCCTAAGGGTCTGCATTGTGATTCCCTATAGGGGTCTGCCAAAGGGTCCAGACAGAATCCTTATTTGCCACTGAAACTTCCAGCGCCATTGGTTCTACTGGGTCATATGGCCCAAGTGTTAGTACAGCTTGCACAGTAGCCTGGACTAGTCACAGAGTCTCCTTTTGTTCCAGTCCCAAATCAAATCTAGGAGCTTTTCTGGTCACTCAGTAAATGGACTGGAGTAGAATATCCAAATGAGGAATGTGTTTTCTCCAAAATCAGAAGAGACCACTAATCGTTGTGCTTCTTTTTTGGTCATAGAAGGGGCCAGATGTAACAGCTTATCCTTCACTTTAGAAGGGATATCTCAACATGACACGTACCACTGGACAATTTATCGCCCATCTTCTCTCACATGGATTACTTACCAATAAGTCTAGAGTCTTTGCTACTTCTTGCTCACTAGGTCCTATCAGCATGATATCATCAATATAATGTACCAGTGTGATGTCTTATAGGAGGGAGAAATGATCAAGGTCCCTGTGTACAATATTATGACCTAGGGATGCATAGATAATATACCCCTGAGGAAGGACAGTAAAAGCATACTATTGGCCTTGCCAGCTGAAAGCAAACTGTTTCTGGTGGTCCTTACTAATGGCAATTGAGAAAAAAGCATTTGCCAGATCAATCGCTGCATACCAGGTACCAGAGAATATGTTGATTTGCTCAAGCAACAATACCACATCTGGGACAGCAGCTGCAATTGGAGTGACCACCTGGTTATGTTTATGATAATCTACTGTCATCATCCAACATCCATCTGTTTTCTGCACAGGCCAAATAGGAGAGTTGAATGGGGATGCGGTGGGCATCACCACCCTTGCATTCTTCAGATCCTTTATGGTGCAATCCCTCCAGGAATCCGGTATTGCTTTTGATTTACTATTTTGCTAGGCAGGGACAGTTTTAGTGGCTTCCACTTGGCCTTTTCTACTAATAGGTCTCACTCCACAAGTCAGGGATCCAATGTGGGGATTCTGCCAGTTACTGAGTATGTATATTCCAGTTATGCATTCTGGAATTGGGGATATAACCACAGAATGGGTCCGGGGACCCACTGGACTCACTGTGAAATGGACCTGAGCTAAAACTCCATCAATCACCTGACCTCCATAAGCCCCTACTCTGACTGTTGGATCACAGTGATGTTTTGGGTCTGCTGGAATTAATGTCACTTCTGAGCCAGTGTTTAATAATCCCTGAAATGTCTGACTATTTCCTTTCTTCCAATGCACTGTTACTCTGGTCAAAGGCTGTAGATCTACTTGGGAAAAGCTGGGAGGAAGATCAGCAGTATAAATTTTTAGCAGTTTAACAGAATCCTTCCCCAAAGGGACTTGACCTTTCCCTCATTCAAGGGGCTCTGGGTCTGTAAACTGTCACAAGTCTGGGAATTGATTAAGGGACCATGATTCTCTGTGTCTCTAATTTAAGTTAGGGTTTTGTTCACTCAACCTAGAACTCTTCTGCTTATACAGATCCAGAAGAAATTTAGTAGACTGCCCATCTATTTCACTTCTAGGTACCCCATGATCTATTAGCCAACACCATAACTCCATGCGACTTTGACTATTTTGAGTGCTGCTTTGAATTTGACTTTCATTGCAATAGCCACTCCCACCTTGTCTTTGGTGATTAACTGCTGATACTTGACATTTACCTGCCCAAGATCAGATCATCCTCATAATGTGGAAGGATTCTAATTCCATTACAGCCCTCCCTACAGAGAACTACAGAGAAGAGCAACAACAGGTTTATCTGGCATCTTCTGGGAAGATGGAGTTAGTCTTAGAAATTTATTCCTTACAGACCTGTTTAAAGGTATGTCCTCTGGACATTCCTGGGATGGGCCAGCAGGTTTTAAATGGTAAATCCATTCTAGCATTCCAGTCTCTCTAAGCTTTTGAATTCTCTCTTCTACTGTATACTGGGGCAAATCAAGCATCTCAACCTCGGACATGCTAGGCCATCTTTTAAAACCCATGTTTCAGTCAGCCACGCAAACAAACTGTCAGAGCCCTTTCTAACCCCTTTGAGCTACAGCGTTGAATCCAGAATTTCTGCTTAGTGGGCCCATATCAATAAATTCAGACTGTTCCAATGTTATATTCTTTCCACCATTATACCGTACCCTTAGTATTCATTCCCACACATATTCCTCTGATTTCTGTCTATGTAAGTTGGAAAACTCATGCAGTTCTTTAAAAATATAGTGTACTTCCTCATGGGTCACACTTTGTATTTCACACTTTGTATTTCACCTTGGAGTCTTGTTGTGATTTTAGTCTAGTAATAGGTCTGGAAGAGAAGAGAAGAGGGGTGGTAGGGATGGGTAAGGAGAAGGATTAGAAATGCTTTGCAATCTACTGACCCCAGGCATTCCTTTGCATTTTCATCTGGTAAGACAGGATTAATCTCTTCACGCAGGGGTTTGAAGACAGATTCCTTAAGGCACACTGGAGGCTGGGCAGTGCAGGCTTTAGTTTGGCTGGTACCTGCCTTAGGGGTGGGAGGAGGTCCAGACTCCCTGGGGCAGGCCAGAGGCTGGGCAGTGCAGGCTTTAGATTTGTGGGTACCCACCTCAGGGCTGGAAGGAGGTCCGGACTCCCAGGGACAGCCTGGAGGTTGGGTGATAAAAGGCTGACAAAGTGTGGTCTTCACAGGGCAGGCCATCACAGGTTTATCTGGCAAAGTCTCAGCAGAATTTAGGGTTCCAATGTTCCCACCAATATTATCATCATCCCATAAGTCTCCATCTCAATCTTCAGGCATCTCCCTGGTTGATAGCAGATGTGATCAGCCATCTATGCAGTAAACTCACTGATGTCTGTAAATGTGCTTGTATTACAATTAGCCCAGTGCTTGTTTGACCAAAGAACTGGGCACAATTACCTGGATGAGTTAACACGTTAGCCTAACCATCACTGTTGCGAACTTACAAAACAAACATTCTTATCATCATACAGGGCTCCCATGTATTACCCCACCACCAACACCTTGCATTGTTGTGAAACATTTGTTACAAACTATGAAAAAGCATCATCAAAATATTGCTACTAACTATAACCAATATCTTACATTTACTGTATTTCCCCCCCAAGCCACTCAGTTAATGACACCCTGTATTAGTATTATATACTTGTTATAGATCATGAAAGAATGTTCTCATATTTGTCTGTTAACCACAGTCCATTTTCCACCACAGGCGTCATTGTGTTGTACAGTCCCATGCTTTGTAGAATCAATTCAAACTGTACACTCAGTAAGTCTCATAATCTTGAATGTATTTTTGTATTCTGAGGCTTTTGTTTTGTTCAGATTAAATGATTCATGTAATCTACATTATGTAGCACTCTCAGATGAGAACTAGGAGAGCTCCCTGTTATCAAATGTAATAATAGTTCTATAGTAAAACTTAAGACTATTCACACTAAAAGTGTTAAGTAAATTCTCAAAGTAGCTTCACATCAATACATCTCAGGTTTTACTACAAAATGAACTCAGGTCAGGTCATGTTTGAGTGCCACATGAGTTATACAAAAAATGTTTGATTTTCAGAGTTTTTGGATTTTGGAATTGCAAATGAAAAACTGGGGACCCATGCACTTTCTTGGTGTGTTCTGGGGATATAGAATTAGAGATTATTAGTGCAGATGTAGTAGTTGGAGTGCAGGAGGGAGTGGACTTGCCCAGGAAGACATGCAAAATGACTGGGAAACTTTTCACAGGAGTTTCTTGCTGGGTTTCTTAGAATGCGCATTCTAAGAAAACACATGTTTGTCTTTGATTTCTCAATCACGTGTTTTCTTTTTTTTTTTTTTCATTCCTCAGTAGGTTATTAGTTTTTCCAATAGCTAAAATAAATTCCTGAAATTCACTCTTAAGAAGCAATATAAATGCTTCTCAACCTAAAGCCCAGATTGTAGGATATACATATACAATAATTTCAACAGAATTTCATAAACTTTTCAGAGTTTTGAGCAAAGTAATGGTTGTTATTGTTTTAAAACCCTGTTTCTGAATGATTTGTTAAAAAGAAATAGGTAACTGGAACAGTTACATGTAATAATTATCAACAGCTTTATATATTTGTTCATCTAATTTTTTCTTTGCAGAATAATTTTAAAGCAAACCTCAGACATCATAACATTTCACCCCTAGTTCAGTTTACATTACTAAAAATTAAAGACTTTTTTTCTGTAAGGTAAAGTATATAAAGTGTATTTACATAAAGTTATAGCCAGTCCATATCCAAATTTCCTTTATTTTCCCCAAAACATTTTTTACACTTATTTTGTCCAAACCAGATTCCAAAAAAGCCCACACATTACATATGATTATTATATCTTGTATCTCTTTACATATTGAACAACTAATTTTAAATAATGTCATTGATTTGTAGAAAAGACCTTGTTTATATTTTGAAGATTCTTTTAATTATAGCACATATAAATTTATACAAAGCACTTTAGTAATATAACAAACATTTTTCATATTGCTGAAGCTTCATAACTATACCTGTTAATGGTTACAGTATATACCATTGAATCGCTGCACCTTGCTTTGCTCACTCATTCCTCTAATGTTGGATATTTTAAGAACTCATCATTTGTTCCTATTCCTTTGTTCTTTTATTCAATACCATTGAATTCATGAATAAATCTTTTTGTTCCTTTAGAAAGACTCTCAGAGGTGAAATTATTGAGCCTAAAGTTATTTAATACTTTTATGACTCTTGGTATAGATTGCCAAATTCACTTGAAAAACTAGGATACTAGTAATAGAGAGGGCCTTTCACCAGCATTAAATCATTAAATTAAAAAAATATATCAGATAAAATTATGTGATGGTTAATTTTATGTATCAACTTGGTTTTATTATAGTATCCTGTTGCTGGGACAAACAGACCTAGTTGTTGCTGTTGAGGTTTTTTCTAGATGTGATTAGCATGTAAAATTAGTTGACTTTAAGTAAAGGAGATTATTGTGGATAATGTGTGTGGGTCTCATTCCATCAGCAAGTGGCCTTAAGAGCAAAGAACAGAGGATTCCAGGAAAAGGAAGAAATTCTGCTTCAAGACTATAGCGAACAATCCTCTCTGAGTTTCCAGCCTGCTCTCATCCCTACAGACTTGACTTCAACATCAAATCTTACTGGAATTTCTAGTCTATTTGGCTTCCCCCAAGAAATTCAGACTCAAGACTGCAACATCATTCTTACAAGAACTTGCAAACTGCCGGCCGGCCCTACAGATTTTAGACTTGCCAGCCCTGACAATTGCATGAATTAATTCCTTAAAATAATCTTTTAATACACACATGCACACACATGCATGCATCCTCTTGGTTCTATTTCTCTGGAGAACCCTGCCTAATACATGGTACCCTCTGAAATACTGATACATTCTATAACATGGATTAACCTTGAAAAGATAATGCTAAGTGAAAGAAACCAGTCACAAAAGACCATCTATTGTATGATTCCATTTTTATGAAATGTCCAGAATAGGCAAGGATGTAGAGACAGAAGTAGACTAGCGTTGCTTGGGGCTGGGTGGTTTGAGAGGAAATGGGGCGTGACTGCTAATGGGTATGTGATTTCTTTTTGAAGTGATGAAACTGTCTGAAAATTGATTGTGGTGGTGGTTGTACAACTCTGTGAATATACTAAAATACATTTAATTGTACACTTTAAATCGGTTGATTGTATAGTATGAGAATTATGTCTCAATAAAGATATTATATAAAAATGGCACCACCTTCCTGAGTGTTTTTGCATTTTATTTATTAGAAGTAAGGTTCAAAATCTTCTTTATGTTTGCTTTCTAGCCGTATTTTCTCTCTTTTAAGTTTGATATAATTAGAAAACATATTTAAAAACTATTTTGTGTAAAATTATTAAAATTATGTTTGTTGTAACCAATTCAAATAGTCAAAAAGGACACATTTTTAGGAGAAAAAAATATCTGTTATTGAAGAATCAAACACTTATTCCAATCCTTGAGAAAACTGAGAAATTATTATAATGTAATGTAGAAGTTGTTTTGAGTGAAAAAATAAAACAGATTAAAGCGGCAACATCTATTGTGCCAGAACAATAGAAATTACAACCAAATACAAAATAGATTAACAAACTTTATGTGGTCTGTTCACTGCTGTATACACACAAATTTCTTCTTTTAACCTAATCAATATTTTATTGCCATTTTACTACCATATTTAAAGTTAATCTTTGGACTTTGAAATGTAATTAATTGCTTTTACAAAGGAGTCCATTATTCACTTATCAAGTTTAGAACTTTATATCTGTGTATACTTAAAACATTAGTAGTGAATAAAAGTAATAGAACAGAAATCAAGGCTCAAGGAGGGGGTGCCTACATAGTGTGGAAGCTTAATCTCAGAGCTCTAGTGGATGCATTAAGGAACATAAAACAAAAGTATTTCTTCAAATATTTGCAGACTTATCAAGTGGTGCCATGTGAGGACTCTGAGGGGTGACATTTTTCCAATAATCAGATATTTAATGCTCTTTGAGGTACTGCTGGAAATATGTAACAAACAGCTCAATCTCCTGCTTTATTAGACCAAAGCCCCAGGTGACAACAAATATCAAACAAATCCCTTTCAGTTCTTTCTAGGGTTTTTAAAGCTTTATTTAATTCTGAGGAATCAGGAAAAGTAAAGAATGGTATTTGCCTAATAAGTGCAGTAGATATTACCATGGTTCCTTATGTAGGAAAATGAGCCTTAAACAACTAGCTATTAGTTTAAAGTTCTAATCCCAAGGAATATTCATAATTCTCTTTCCTTCCTCACCAACCAAGTACAGAATATGTGTTATAGTGGTCAGAATTATGAAATTGTCCCCAAGATCTCCCCCCATCCCCCTACTGTCTAACACATCCTGCATAATCTCCAGGACTGTAACTATGATGGACTTTACTCCCACGATTCGATCATGTTATATGGCTCTGTTGATCTGAAGATAAGGAGGTTATTTGGCTTGGCCTGGTCTATTCACATGAGTCCTTTAAAAACAGCTTTCTCCACCTGGTCCCAGAAGGGAAGTTAGAAGTTCAAAATATGAGGATCTGAGCCCTGCTTTTTACTTGTGCACATTGCAGTCAAGAATAAAAGACATTTCCAGCCACCCATGCAGCTAAGTGTGGCCATAAGACTTTATTAAGGCCAATAAGATGAGAATCAATGTACAGTTTGGGAATTATAAGAAGACATCTAATAGACTATAGACTCAGCAGGGTTGTGTCCTTCTCCCCACTCCTTCCCTTTCCTCGTCCTTACACATGGCATGGGATAGCTGGAGCTGCAGTACTTCTAGAATCCATCTTAGACTTGAGGTCATAAGCTTGGATAGCAGCAAAGAAAAATAAAGACCTGATTCCTAGTGACACCATGAATCTGCCATAACAGTTTAGATTATCCATCACTGCATTTTTCTTACATGAAAGAGAAACAAATTAGTATCTTCTTAAAAAGAGTGCTAATTTGGTTTAAGCAGCTGCACCTAATCCTAATTACCACAGAACAGAACAGACCCAGGCATTAGCCAGGGAAAAGAATATCCTACTTTACTCCTTCTTCAACTGGTGAATTTCTACTCATCTCTCATATCTGAGATCATTTGTCACCTCCATCAAGAAACTGTCCCTGGTTCCTCAGTCCTCAGGCACTCTCCAGGTTCCTTATACATCTCAATCAACACAATGCACAGGGATTCTTGGTTTATTATCACTCTGTTTTTGTTTGCTAAAAGCTGCTGGGAGCAGTATACCAGAAATTAATTGGCTTTTAAAATGGGGATTTATTAACTTATAAGGTTACAGTTCTGAGGCATAAAGGGTCCAAATCAAGGCATCATCAGAAGGTGCCTTCTCCCCAAGCTGCAGCTGTGGGCGATCAAGTATGTGATAGTGTCCGCTTGTCTCTCCTCTCTCTTCTTGGCCTCACTGCTTTCAGCTTCTGACTAAAGTGGCCTACTCTGAATTTCTGTGCTTTGTTGATTTCAAATTCTGACTACCGAGGCCTCCTCTCTTAGCTTCTAGTAGTTTCTCTCTGTCTCCCCAGACTTTTTTCTGTGTCTATGACTTTTTAAACCTTCATTTATAAAGAACTCTAGTAAGATGATTAATACCCACCCTGAGTCACAAAATCTAATCACATACGCTTAACTGAAGCAATTTAATCAAAAGGTCCTGCCTACAATAGGTTTACACACATAAGAATGTATTAGCTTTAAGAACAGGATTTTCTGGGGTCCACAAAATCTTCAAACTGCCACATATTCCTTAGATGAAAAATTTGAGAACGGGGATGGTATATGTATGTGTGTATTTGTGTGTGTGTGTATTTACTTTTTAATGCTTAACAATTAGTAGGTTCATATCATCAGCAAATAGGAAAAATTTTACTTCTTCCTTTCCTGTTTGGGTGGCTTTTATTTCTTTATTTGGCCTAATTGCTCTAGCTAGAACCTCTAGCACAATATTGAATAATAGTGGTGACAGTGGGCATCCTTGCCTTTTTCCTAATCTCAGTGGGAAAGCTTTCAGTCTTTCACAGTTGAGTCAATGGTAGTTGTAGGTTTTTCGTATATGCCCTTTACTATATTGAAAAAGCTGCCTTCTATTCCTATCTTTTGGGGTGTTTTTTATCAAGAAAGGGTGCTATATTTCGTCAAATGCCTTTTCTGTATCAACTGAGAGGTTCATGTGATTTTTCTTCTTCAATTTATCAATGTTGTTTATTACACTAACTGATTTTCTTGTATTGAACCACCCTGGCATAACTGGGATAAAACCCACTTGATCATGGTGTATAATTCTTTTAATTTGTTTTTGGATTTGGTTTGCAAGTATTTTGTTGAGGATTTTTGCGTCAATATTCATTAGAGATATGGGTTTGTAATTTTCTTTTTTTGTATAGTATTAAGGTGATGCTGGTTTCATAGAATGAATTTGGTAGTGTTCTTTCCTGTTCACATTTTTGGAAGAGCTTAAGCAAAATGGGTAGAAGATCATCTTTGAATGACTGATAGAATTCACCTGTGAAGCCATCTGGTCCTGGGCTTTCCATCTTTGGGAGGTTTTTGATGACTGTTTCAATCTCTTCACTTGTGATTGGTTTGTTGAGGTCTTCTGTTTCTTCTAGGGTCAGTGTAGGTGGTTTGTGTGTTTCTAGGAATTTGTCCATCTACATAGTCTAGTTTTTGCCGTACGACTGTTCATAGTATCCTCTTATGATCTCTCTTATTTCTGCAGGGTCAGTGGTAATGTTCCCCTCATTTCTGATTTTATTTATTTGCATCTTCTCTCTTTTTTCTTTGTCAGTCCAGCCAATGGCTTGTCAATTTTGTTGATCTTCTCAAAGAACCAACTTTTGGTTTTGTTGATTCTATTGTTATTTTGTTCTCAATTTAATGTATTCTGCTCTGATCTTTACTATTTTCTTCCTTTGGCTTGGTTTGGGATTAGTTTCCTGTTCTTTTTCTAGTTTTCCCAGATGTGCAGTTATGTCTTCAATTTTAGCTCTCTCTTCCTTTTTAATGTAAACATGAGGGCTGTAAATTTCCTTCTTAGCACTGCCTTTGAGGTGTCCTATAAGATTTGATATAATATGATCCTGTATCAAGAATCTCCTAAAAAATCGACAACAAAGCTACTAAAATTAATAGGTAAGCTCAGAAAAGTGGTAGGATACAAGATTAATATGCAAAAATCAATAGCGTTTCTATACACGACTGATGTGCAATATGAGGAGGATATCAGAAAAAAAATTCCATTTATAATAGCAACTAAAACAATAATATATTTAAGGATAAACTTAAAAAAGGACACAAAGGACCTGTATTCAGAAAACTACAAAACCTTGCTAAAAGAAACTGAAGAAGACTTAAATGAATGGAAGGACTTTCCATGTTCATGAATTGGAAGACTAAATATTGTTAAGATGTCAGTTCTATGCAAACTGATTTACAGAGTCAATGCAATCCCAATAAAAGTCCAAAAAAGCCATTTTGCAGAAATGAAAAAGCCAACTATAAAATTTATTTGGAAGGGTAAGGGGCTCTGAATAGCCAAAAATGTCTTTTAAAAGAAGAACTAAGATGCAGGACTCTCACTTCCTGATTTTGAAACATATTACTTTGCTGCAGTGGTAAAAAACAACATGGTACTAGCATGAAGACAGAAAGATTAACCAATGGAACTGATAGAGAACTCAGAAATAGACCCATCTGTAGCAGTTTGATATTATTGATGAATTCCAAAAAGAAATATTGGATTATGTTTGTAAACTGGTGTTTTCCTCTTGGCATATTAGAGTGTACTGGATTCAGAGGTTTTACTTTTACTTGATTAAATAATGATTAAGGCTTTGATTGGGCCATGTCAGTATTATGTTGCATCCCCACCCCCTTGGTGGGCGGGGACTCCCAGGGAAACTGCACCACAGAGAAGGGAGGTTGGAGTATTAATGCTGGAGCCTGGGGAAGTAAGCACACAGAGGAGCTTGATCGTGAGGAAGGAGAGAAGCCCCAGGAAAAGAGATGAGCCGGTCACCTGATAGTCTACAGCTGGCCTTGTGGAGAGAAGCAAGCCTGAGCCCAGAGAGAGGCAAGCCCCAGGAAGAGAGGAACCCAGGAAGCCTGAACCCTTACAGACGTCGGCAGCCATCTTACTCCAACAGATGGCAATAAATTTTGGTGAGGGAGGTAACTTGTACTTTATGGCCTAGTAACTTTAAGCTTCTACCCCAAATAAATACCCTTTATAAAAACCAACCAATTTCTGGTATTTTGCATCAGCATCCCTTTGGCTGACTAATACACCTCCCATCTACGTCAAATGATTTTTGACAAAGCTGTCAAACTCTTCCAGTTAGGCCAGAACTGTCTAATCAACAAATGGTGCTGGGAGAACTGGATAGCCATATCTAAAAGAAAGAAACAGGACCCATATCACACATCTTATACAAAAATTAACTCAAAATGGATCAAGGATCTAAATATAAAAGCGACAACTATAAAACTCCTAGAAGAATATGTAGGAAAACATATTCAAGATCTTGTAGTAGGCAGTAGTTTCTCAAACCTTACAACCAAAGCATGCCCAACAAAAAAAAAAATAGATAAATGGGACCTCCTCAAGATTAAACACTTTTCCACCTCAAAGGACTTTGTCAAAAGAGTGAAAAGGCAGCTGACTCAATGGGAGAAAATGTTTGGCAATCACATATCCGATAAGGGTTTAATATCCATGATATACAAAGAGATCATACAATTCAACAATAAAAAGATAAACTACCCCATTACAAAATGGTTAAAAGACTTGAAAAGACAATTATCCAAAGAAAAAATATAAATGGCAAAGAAACACTTGAAAAAATGTTCAATGTCACTAGCAATTAGGGAAATGCAAATCAAAGCTACAATGAGATATCTTTTCACTCTTATTAGACTGGCCACTATTAAAAAGTCAGAAAATTTTAATTGTTGGATAGGATGTGGAGAGAAAAGAATGCTTACTCACTGTTGGTGAGAATGTAGAATGGTACAGCCACTGTGGAGGACTGTTTGGTAGCTTCTAAGGAAGTTGAATATAGACTTGCCATGTGACCCGGCAATACCATTATTAGAGTAGAGATATGAACAGAAATCTGCACACTGATGGTCATAACAGCATTATTCACAATTGCCAAAATTTGGAAACAACCCAGGTGTCCATCAGCTGATGAATGGATAAACAAATTGTAGTGTATATACACGATTGAATATTGTACAGTGGTAAGAATAAATTAAATCATGAAGCATATGACAATATGGATGAACTGGAGGACATTATGCTGAGGGAAGCAAGTCAGACACAAAAGGACAAATACCGTATGTGGCAGTTTGAGATTATTTATGAATATCAAAAAGAGAAAGATTATGTTTTTAAACTAATCTATTCCTCTGGGTGTGATATCCTTTGACTGTATTAAGTTCAGTGAGGTTCCTCTGAAAAGTTTGCTTGATAAAATCAATTTAGGGCTTCTGATTGGGCTGAGTCAATAAGGCATGACTCAGGTTGAGTCCCCACCCCCTTGGTGGGCCCATATAAACAGACACTCAAGAAGACATGTGGGAAGAGCAGCAAACTGTCATTTTTGATCCTGGCCCTAGTGAGAGATGAGCCATTTGCCTGATAGTTTGCAGCTGAGAGAGAGGAAATCCTGAGAGACAAACCCTACACCAGCCTACATCTGCTATTGGGAAGACGCTGGACATACCTAGCCTGAAGAGTAAGAGGAAGCCCAGGAAGGAGAGACCAGGCTACCATCTTGCTTCAACACATGGCAATTGACTTTGGTGAAAAAGCAACCTTGAGTTGGACTCTTTAGGGCCTTGTAACTGTAAGCTTTTACCAAATAAATAACCTTTATAAAAACCAACAGATTTCTGGTACTTTGCACCGGCACCCTTTGGCAGATGAATACACTGTATGATTGTGGTATTATGAACTAAATATATAATGTAAACTCATGGAGTTAATAATTAGAATATAGGTCATCAGAAAATAGAATGAGGGTAGAGAATGGAAAGCTGAGGGCTAATCTGTGCAGAATTGGTACACAGGTTGTTTGTAAGTCTTTGGAAGTGAATAAAAAAGTTGAAAACACAATAACTCTGCTAGTGTTTGTAACTAGCAGAGTTATTATATGGGTATGACAGTGGTTGAAAAGGTAAGTTTAAGGTCATGTATATTACTAGAAGAAAGCTAAAAAATGTAACATGGGACTGTATAACATAGTGAAACCTCATGTAAAACACGAATATGGGTAATATTGCATATATAAGACTGTTTTTACAAAGTATAAATACAAATATACTAGAAAGTAGGAAAAATAATAGCAGCTAGGTATGGCATGGGAAGCATAAAGAGATTGAGAGTGATGAGTTTTGTTTGTTTTTTTTGTTTATTATTATTATTATTGTAATAATAAAAGTGCTCTAAGAATGACTGAAGTGATGAATGCACAAAATTTGACTATACTGAATACCATTGTACACTTTGGATGGATTTATGCATTATTAATATGTATCAATAAATTTGATTTTCTAAAAAATTAATAGGGTCCAAAGATTTATTGAATTCCAGTTTTATCACCTCTAGTTTCATGAATTTGAGATATTTTTTTCAAAAGCCATATAAATCCCATTGATTGTCTTCAGTATGTATATAATAACTATTAGTTCCTATCACCTTCTTTAAGAGGTAGGAAAATGGTGATTCATATATATGTGTTTATAAAACACAAAATGAAATTCAAATGGAAACAATTTAAAAAATCTATTTTCTGATTACAAAGTTCTGAGAGTCATGAATACAAAGGAAATTTCAGAAATGCTATGATAAAAGTCAATTTTTGGTTATATTTTTTTCTTAGTTGAGGGGATCGCTGAAAATGACTACCACACATGAGAGCTTCTTAAACTTATAAAATAAAGAGCAGCAGAAGTCACCCCAAATTAGTACTGAGAACACCCTCTAAACACACAATGCATGCGTTCATATAGTGAGGTGCATTGACAGAATATCCTCGCAAGAGGGCACCTTTGCAACTCTATCACCTTAGCATGTACTTTATTTGCAATCTTGGTTGTTGTTTTTAATCTTTTAGTTAGTTATACAAACCTCCAATTTCTGAAAGTTCAAGCTTTTCATGATAATTAACCAAACTATGAGCTGTAAAATTAGGATTAAGGAGTACCAAAGGGAAGCCTTCTAAAAGGACAGTTCAATATAAAAACATGTTTTTTTGCAATATTTTCTTATCATATAGCACCAATGGAAAGCCTCTGTTTTCCAATCAAGTTCAACTATTGACATAATAGTAAACCAGAAGGAGGCTGATGAGAGGCTCACTTGAATATGGGACAGATTCTACATATGCTACTTTTTGTTGTTATACACAGAAAGCATAACCACAACTAAAATTTGAACAATATCATATGGTTTTATAAAACATTTCACATATTAATTTCCACTCTTCTAAAAGATATGTTATTCAGCTATTATTTAAGTCCCCATTTTATACAAAAGTTTAGCAAGTTTAAGAAATCTGTTCAAAGACTAACACTATATTTGTAGCAGAATTAGGGCCTGAACCTAAGTAGAATAAGTTTCTGGGTTTAAAGAAACTTTTTTGCTTTTTTTAAATAAATAAAGCTATTTCATTATTAATCCTCACATATGATGTACTTCACCAAAGAAGGTTCTGGAATTCTATAAACAGATATGTGCCACATAGAGAGGTAACTTTTCTTAAAGGTTTAGAAATCTTATAATTGCTAAAATAAGCTCAACCTAGTATTTTCTTACTACTAGTGCTTTCCCACTTATTCCATCAAGTAACATTTTAATCTACATTCCTCATTCATATCATCAGTAAAGATTATTAATACATATAATTTTATTACAAATAAATTAGTTACCACCAGTTTAACAAGAAGGTGAAATAGTTTGCTATGGGATCAAAGAAAATGATGAACAAAGACTGGAACCTACTACCCAAGCCACTGCTGCTTTGTTATAATCATGGGCTTCTGTGTTCTGGGCAATGAATTCAAAGTTGATTATCATAACAGTAACTCAAATTATCTTTTGAAACTAAGTCGGGGTCACAATGTCAAATGCCTTTAGGGATTAGACAGGTAACAAAATTATGATGTAGGACAACTTCAAGAATTTTTTTTTCTTGAAATAATCAGTTGTCTTAACAGCTTTCATTTTCCCACTTTCAATACAGATGGTAGTATAAGAAAAATGTCACTTTTAGCTTTACTCTAAGAACAATCATACAAACATGCTGGCACTTGGCAACACAGAAAAACGGTTCTATGATGAACTAGGGAGAATATTCTCATCTAAGGGGGATGCCACTTCTCATTCCTTACTTTTTGCTAGTTTATGGGAATGTGAGTTTAATCTTACCAAACCTTTCAAGGGAAGCTGAAAATCTGGATTTTTACGTTTGCTGCTAACACAAAAAAAATTTAAACAAGTTAAATTTTTAACTTCAGCTAAACAAGTCTGAAGGGAAGATTTGGCCTATACACTGTTTGGAACCACTGAACTCTGCCTTAATTTCTAGGAAATAACTATCTCCTAAGCTCCTGACCTGAATAATCAGTTATCTACTGGATGTCTTTATTGAGATGTTCACAGTTGCCTTAAATTCAATATATTGTATATAAAACCAAAATACAGTCTTCCCTAAAACCCACTGCTCTTCTGCTGTTGCTGTATTCAATCAATAGCACCACCATTCATTCAGTGGCTCAAGTTCCAAATTGGCCATTGCTCTAGACCCTTCTACCTTACCACTCACACGCAATCAATAACTACATTTTATTAAATCTTCTCCATAAAACTCTGTCAAATCAGTCCTTATTTCTCCATCCCTATTGCCACCACCCTAATCTATGGTACTGTTGTTTCTCACCTAGACATGTGCAATAGCCTCCTTACCTCCTTACATTTTCCAGCATCTTACTTTTCCCTTTCTTATTATCTGTAAGCATGATCCTTAAAAACCAAAATCTGATCATATCACTTTCTGGCTTAAAACCTTTTTATAACTTCTAATTAAAATTAGGATGGAATCCAGACTTTAACCTGTTTACAAGGCCTTCCAAGATCTGGGTTCCATTCTTTCATTCATTTGACAAATATTTATTGAGCACCTGTGAGATACATTCTAAGCTTTTAATATACAGCAATGAAAAAAAATGGGCCAACATCCTTGCCCCAAGTGCTACTTTCTGAGTATGATGAAGAAAACATGTTATAGTGTGCATGTATACTTATTGGCTGATATTCCACTTACATTTAAGACTTACCAGGTAGTATGCTAGATGTTGAGGAAATGAAGTCTAATAAAACACAGCCTCTATGGTCTTTTCCCCCAGCACTGTCAATAATGAACACAAAGAAGGAAATATTTCCATGACCAACATTTTCATCACCATCAGTTGTCCAGTGTATTAATCAGGGTTCTCTAGGGAAACAAAACTGACAGGAGAAATCTTTAAATATTGTGAAATTTTATAAAATTTTCTCATGAGACTGTGGGCATGAATGAGTTCAAATTCTGTTTGGCAGGCTACAAGCTGGGAACTCTGATGAAGGCTTTCCATGGATTCTCCAGGAAAAGCAGGTTGGCTGAAGTAGATAGAAATTCTCTCTTCTGACTGCTGAAATCATCACTTCTCCTTTTAAGGCCTTCAACTGATTAGATGAAATGTCTCTCATTGCTAAAGGCAAGCTCCTCAGTTGATTGCAGATGTAATCAGCCTTAGATGCCATCAACTTACTAATGATGTAAGTCCACAAAATATGCTCACAGTAACAATTAGGCCAGTGCTTGCTGATCAAACAACCAGGTACCATTATCTGGCCAAGTTGACACATAAGCCTAACCATCACATCTGGTTTACTGATTTTATTCCTATGTCTTTGGTAATGTTAGAAAAAGCAAGGGTGAGTGAGTTTTTAAGTCTTATTTTGGTTTTGAAAATATAGTTCCTTACTGTCAAGGATATAATAAAGATATTGTTCAGATTTTGTAAAATGGTCTCAACTCATGTTATGGATTGAATTCCTCACAAAAAATGCTCAGGTCTTAACTCCGAGTACTGTATATGTAAACACATTTAAATAGAGTCTTTTAAGGTGTTAGTTAAGATAAGTGTATTAGTCAGCTAAAGGGGTACCGATGCAAAATACCAGAAATCTATTGGCTTTTATAAAGGGTATTTATTTGGGGTAGAAGCTTATAGTTACCAGGCCATAAAGTGTAAGTTACTTCCCTCACCAAAGTCTGTTGCCACATGTTGGAGCAAGATGGCTGCCAATGTCTGCAAGGGTTCAGCCTCCCTCTTCTTCTTAAGGCTCCGTGGTCCCAGCTTCTTCCAATATCAGCTGTAGGCTGGGGTAAGTCTTGTCTCTCTCCCAGCACTGGTTCCTCTCTGGGATCATCTCAGCTGCTCTGACTCTCCATAAGGTCGCCTGTAGACTATCAGGCTCTCTTGCTTCCTGGGGCCTCTGCCATGTCTATGGAGCCATCTCTATTCCTCTGTGTTCTTCTCCTACGTGTTTACTTCTTGGGGCTCCAGCTCAAAACTCTAACCTCCCTTCTCTGCGGTGCAGTTTCTCTGTAAGTCCCTGCCCACCAAGGGGGAGAGGACTCAACGTCTTAATGATGTAGTCCAATCAAAGCCTTAACCATAATTTGATCAAGTAAGAGTGAAACCTCTGAATCCAATACAATCTAATATACCCAAAGGAACAGACCAATTTACAAACATGACCCAATATCTTTTTTTGGAATTCATAAATAATCTGAACTTCTATAATAAGCCAAACTGAATCAGAGTGGGCCTTAATCCAATGGACAGGAATTCTTATAAGCAGAGGAACTTTGGACATGTGAGTAGGAGATACAAGGACATAGATGGCCATGTGACAGAGGTAAAGAATGACTTATGGATTCCTGTCAAACCACTGACAGAATGCTGCTGACTTTAGAGAAATCATGGCTTGCCAATACCTTGATTTTGGACTTCTAGCCTCCAAAACTGAGAGATAATAAAGTCCTGTTATTTAAGCCAACCAGTCTATGACATTTGTAATAGCAGCCACAGCAAACTAAGACTATTGCCCAAAAAGGGGTGGTTGACTACTTGAATAAATTAAATATTAAATCCTTAGGTGTCCCCTGGTTGGAGCATCCTCAGAGTATCACTGTGATAGAGGTGCTGATATTCTGACTACCCCAGAATATGTGCCAAACTTCTTGATTTCCAGGCATTTTTCAGTTTCATAATCAATACAGAAACTCTATGCCTAACCTTGCAACATGTCATTCTTTATTTTGTACTTTAATGAACACTTCTATTTTTTTAAATATGTATTTTTTTATTTTTTTAAAGATACTTAGATTACACAAATTTACACAAAAAATCTAGGGATTTCCATAGCTCCTGCTCCCCACACCTCCCACACTCTCCCACATAAACATCCTTCATTACTGTGGCACGTTCATTGTAAATGATAAACGCTTCCTTGAGTATTGCCATTGAGCATGGACCATAGTTTTCATTGTAGTTTACACTCTCTCCCACACAATTCTGCAAGCTATGGGAAGATATATAATGGCATATATCTGGCATTGCAATGCCATTCAGGACGATTACAAAGTTCCAAAAAAGTCCCAGCATTATATGTGTCTTTCCTGCTTCCAGCCCCCAGAGTCTCCAGTGGCCACTGTTTCCACATCGATGCTGTAATTTCTTCCATTGGTAGAATTACAAGTCTATTGTAGAATACTAGTAAGTCCACCCTAGTCCATAGTTCATTCCCCAGTCCTGAGGATTCTGGGATGGTGATGTCCACTCCAGCTCTAATTGAGAGGGGGTTTCAATTCCATACAGCCGATAGATGGGACTCTCTTGCTTGTAATTGTAGGCTCTCTCATTTCCTTGGTATGGTGGTTGTTAATCTTCACCTCCTTGTTAGTTGTCCTGGGTGAGTCTAATGCACTGGAGAGTAGGTGTTGCAACTCTGCTGAGGCTCAGGGCCCAGCTGGCACATGGACAGCCTAAAGATTCAAGTCTCTTGGACGTACACCTACCAACTCCAACACCAAGTATATGTTCAAATAGAAGGGACAGATGAGCCATGTGTAGGGAAGCCATAACTGAATCCAACTCTGTCACTCTCAGAAGCACAAACTCCAAAGTAGGTCCCACTGGCAAGGCACCAAACTCCAGAGCTATCTGCCTTGATCATAGGACCTGGGTGTCTCCAGAGCCCTCAGGAGCCCCACTATTTGAGGTAGTATCCACTTTGGCAGTCTATGAGATCCTGCTGAGATTTGTGTAAGTGTTACCTCTGGGATGACCTCCTGACTCAATTTTCCCCCTTTTATTCAAGTTCTTTTTCCAGTTGCATTGCTAGTTGGTGCTTGGTAGTAATCCTATGGTGCTGGGAAGGCTCATCCCGGGGAATCATGTCCCAAGCTGGAAGGAAGGTAATGTATTTATATGCTGAGTTTGGCTTAGAGGGAGGCCACATTTGAGCAACAAGGAGGCTCTCAGGAGGCAACTCTTAGGCACTTCACAGCACTAGGCTATATATGTATGTCCAGGTGAACTTCCTCAAATATATCCCCCATCAATGACACCCCACACCCTTCTGTGATCCAAAGCTTCTTCAAAAATGAATCCAATAAAATAGCCAAATACAATTAATAGGAAAATGAAATAATAATGGTAAGTTTAAATATAAGAGGTAAAATACATAAAATTTTAAAAAAATAAAATTTAAAAATTGGGATATTAAAAAATAATGGAAAATATTTAAAAAATTTTTTTTGACATTTTAACTTTCATTACTGTAATGTCTGTTGTCCTGTATGTATCTTCCATTTATTCACCAGTGTCTTACTTTTTTTCATTTTGTTTTCAAAGAAGTTTTAGGTCTCAGTAAATTCACATACAGAATGCAGGGGACTCCCATATACCCAACGTCCTCCCCCTTTTTCCCATTCCCATATTAATACCTTTTTATATGTGGCTGGTGCATTTGTTATAACTGATATACAAATATTGAAAAATAGCTACTGACCATGGTCAATGTTTTATATTAAGGTTTACATTTTAGACCATATACTTGTATAAATTTTGATGAAATTTAACATGGCCCGTGTCCATCATTGCAAATCATGTAGAACACTTCCATTGTCCACTAAATATCCCCTGTTCCATCTATTCTATTCCTCCCTCCCCCTCCCTTCGGGGCCCATGGCGACCACCTGGCTTCACTCCTTGGATGACAAGATTCACAGTTACTTGCAACAACACTGAGGTCTTGGCACAAAGGTTTGTCTTCCCCTATTAGGAACCGCCCATGCTCTCAAGACACTCCCGCCTTTCTGTCTGAGAACATATCAGTCATCCGCAGGATGGGAGTCCAGCTCCCTCCCACTCATTATGTGGGTCTCCACCCTGATACAACACAATATGACAAAATGATCACTTGCTCACTCCCTAGGAGCCTGCCCCAGGTGTGCCCTGTCCCGAATGCTTCCCTATCCAACACCCTAAACCACTAACCCTTCCTTGTCATATTGCCATAAGCGCATTCCCAATTTTATACTTTCAACCACCTACCCGCCAATCCCCAGTGTTCACCTGCTCCCTTCCCCCCAGTTCAATGAACCGTCAAACACATCAACACATCCTCCCCACCCTAAACCCCTGTTAAGCTTGCACCGCCCAATCCAATATGCCTAACCTTGTAATCCATCATTTTTTTCTTTGTGCTTTAATGAAAAAATCTGTAGCAGTTTTTCTGCATGCCTAGTATTGGAAAGTATTGGGAAGACAGTGCTTAAGTGCTAGAAGATACAGAGTGATGATGAGCATTTGATGGAGAGAGGGAGACAGACCTGGAAAACAGAGTGGTAAGAGGATGTGGAAAAAGGAAGGAAAGGGATTAGACCCAACTATGGAGGTGGGAGCAGGTGTATTTGATCTCATCTGTAAAAGATATGTAGGATTTAAACAGGCAGAAAGAAGGTGGAGAGAATTCCAGTTAAATGGAAAATTCAGGGCAACAGTTGAGCAATGAGAAGGTACATTCTTTGTTCAGGAAACAGCATTGTTTGAAGAGGCTCCTGCAAGGGGTAGTAGGGGCTGGGGAAAGGGTGAAAAACAGTGGGGGGATCCAAGACAGGTGGGAGCTGATCATGTTATAGAGGGTGAAGGGCTCATTAGAAGTAGTGGGAATTCAAGTACATTTTTTGGGTTCCTGGACAGATATCTTAAAACAATTCAAAGTAGCTATTGCATCTCTGAGTGGCCAGAGTGGCCAAGAGCCTTCCTGGACTATAGTTCTTATCTGTGCAGTTGTTCTTTTTGAACTAAAGAAGCACACCAATTACAAATCTAGATAGAATGAGCAGAAAAACCCCACCTGACAGAAACCAGTATCTTGAATCATAGGATAATTGCCATGCATGCTCCATGTGGAGTTTCTGTTGGTCTGGTAATGAGAAAAAAAGTTAATTTGCTCTTAGAGAGCTCTAAGAGCATAGGTTCTGTCAGGTTTTAAAAACAAAATTTACAGCTTTAATAAAACTGATCAAGTCTTTCTCATTTTTATGCAGTGAAATATGATTTGATATTAACTGGAGATAAAGTAGATACCATGAGAATTTCCCCAGAGCTCTTTTTGGAAACTTAAATGGCATTATCCAAGGATCTGGGAGAGTTGGAGGAGATAAGGAGCAGGTTGAGGATTCAAGAATGAAATGAACCAATATGAAATAGATTTTGTCAGATGGCATTACGTGTTTTTTAGGTGCTATTTGGTGTCTGAAAATGTAGAGGAAAGCAGGAAGAGGGCTTAGCCGGTCTTTTTTTAAATAGTCAGCAAAATTTTAAAATGTTACATATATTATTCTCAAAACACATCTGATGATAATATTTTATAACACAGTAGGTGTCAAAGTATGTTCAACATATGATTTCTTCAGGATCCCTTCCCTTTCTGAATTCCAAATGGAGGAATTGAAAGTGTGATGTAAAGACTGGTGATCCATATTCTGTCTTTGGCAAGCTTGTACAAGCACTATTGTAAAACGCAATGTAAAAGAAGTGTAAACTAGGAACTTCTTCAGTTTATGAAACACTATTTAGTACTGCTGTTTCTTGAGTATTTTCTTCTTTTAAGATATTATTTTTTCTTCTTCTGGAGTACGCTGTAACTTAGAAATTTCATCACCAGAAGCACTAGTTTGGTCATTTATTGCCTTCTGAAGGACCATGTTCTTTAATGCTAATAAGGCCATATATTAGATTAGTTAGAATAGAATATGAAACAATGTGCAATTTCATCTTCCTTATTTATCTCTCCCAGATCCAGAAAGAAGTATATTAGCAAGATCACAGGCATCTAACTCCAAATGAAGTATCTGGCTTGTGATCCATCATCATGAACTTGCAGCTTTAGGAACCATGGCTGCTCACAGAGGAACACAATACCTGAGTGAATTTGGGGGAAGAAGGTTTTTAGAAGCCATACATCAATAAGATAAGGGGTAGGGGAGGCTACAGATGGGGTACATCCTCCATCAGTAGCTGCAGCATAGCTGCAGCATAATTCCACCCTGAATCTCAATCAAAATTATTTACATAGTATTTTTTTCTTTTAAATGAATACCCAAAGATCATATATAGTTGTCATTTGAGAGCCATATGGAGACTCCTAAATCAAATGAAATCTAAGGTAGTGGCTGTTTCACCAAGATAGTCAAATCCTTTTTGGAAGATAAATCAGAGGAAAGGAATATAGAGTCATTAATTTTCATTGGTTGGGCTATAAAAATGGTAATAGTCTGATCATGTTATTCCATAATCTGTAACAAATGTTCTACAACAATGTAAAGTGTTGGTGGAGGGGTGATATATGGGAATTTGCACATTATGCATGATTATTTTGTAAGCTCACAACTTCTGTAATAAGCATGTATATAAATCATATGGAGTTCCACATTTTTGTGATATTTTGAATTTATATCAGGGGTTGGTTCATCATTGGGATCAAATTTGGAGTAGACCATGCAAAGAGAATTAGTTGTTATATACCTCACTTTTGTTTTCAGATAATCAAGTTGGAAAACTTACAAAATCTTACTATTCAAGAGAAACTGAAGGAATTCAAGCATTAGGCCATCTGCAAAATGTTTATTTGAGTAGTTTAAAAATAAAATAAATATACAAATATTATAAAATTAAGGCTGATGGCTCAAAATTAGATAGAGAATAGGTGCAGCAAAGATATGAGAGTAGAAAGTGATTGGTAAAAGCATTGAAAAAATGAGAAGATATTTATTCTAGTTGAGTCAGTGGTCATCAAGATAGATGAGCCTGTGGAATTGTAATTGCTTGGGTCTCTAATACTCAACATCTCAATTTTATTTCAATTACTCAGATTTTTAGCTTGAGTTGCTCAGATAATTACATATCCCTCTAGGATATTTGTCAAAGAGATAGAGAAGAGACAGACTTAACCATGAAACCAATAGTGGTGGAATTGCTCCCCTAACTTAAAGAGCTATTGAGAGATGTTCTAGTTAGGGTGTTCATTAGTTTGCATAAAAGAATATGCAGCCCATCAGTGTGGGAGATGTACACTACATTTCTTCTTCAAGGAACATCATGCTGATTGACTTGTTCTTCTCAGTAGTTACAGGAAATAATTAAATGCAACTGTTGCTTTTGCTAAAGGAAAAAAAAGGCAAAGACAGTGTATGAGACTGTAAATGAAGGCCATATTAGCATGAGGGCTGTAACATTTCAGTCAAATAGAATACACCTGCAAAGGGTGGTTCTGTTACAAGAAACACTCAACTTTAACTTGAGTTAAAAGGGAAGGGCACTAGGGTTTCTTGTAACTTCAAGAGCAGGGATTCTGCATGGTATCTGGAGGTCAATCAGGGACTAGAGTGTTATAAGGACCCTGAAATTCCCCTTTGTGCATCTCTTTTACTCTTCTTTTCTCACTGTACTTTTCTCTATTTCCCAGTTCAAATGATAGTTTCAAATCTATTAATGAAGGCCCAAGAGTAAAATTAAAGGAATAGGTTGGAGACAGCTATTAATAAAACTAAAGAATGTGGAAAGGATAGTGGAGGTCAATGGTCAAAAGCAATCATAATGGAGAAGTTGGTGTAAATTCATAATGAGAACTTAATGAAAAGCAAAGCAAAACCAACAATTGAAAAAAGCCAGAGATGATTAAGGGAAGGTGAATGCGTGACTAGAAATGGACACTAAAATGTATACCAATCTTTTTGTATTGCTCAAGGCATTGGTGTCTGTCTACTTCAACTAGAAAAGTTTGAGAAGAAAATATCCCCAGAGAAGAACTAGGCTTCATTTATGATGAGGAAGGAGAATGATTGCTTTAGAGGAATATTTGTTGTTCAATTCTGTGGTGGAAGGATTAGCACAAAGGCAGTAAGGGGTTTGCATAAGAATGTAAATAAACCAAATTGGCATTCGTAGACAGTTAACCTTTCTTTCCCATCAATATCTTTCTTTCTTCTTTTATTTCAGCCCAATTTTTATTAGAAATAAAAAATTAACAGATTAGAATTGTATTTCCTTTCATAATCCATAAACTTGAGAAACATCCCCTAAATAGTAAGGAATTTTAAAATCCTTATAGGATTTTCTGTGTTGAAGACAAAAACCTTCAATTTGGCCATATTATTATTTAAGTTTATTCTTTCATCCAGAAGACATTATTGAGTGGTCAGTATCATGCTGTGTGTCATACTCTGTGCTGAACACACAAGGCCTAGGCACTGTCAACACTGGGCCTTGTTTTAAGTCTTTCACACATATTATCTGATGTCATCCATGCAAACATCCAGTGACACAGACACAGTTATCTTCCCCAATTTTTCTGGTGAAGAAACTAAGGCACAGATAAATTAAACAACTGTGTTAGCCAGGGTTCTCTAGGGAAACAGAACCAACAGGAGATATATGTAAATATTATAAGATTTTTATAAGCATTGTCTTACACAACTGTGGGGTTGGGCAATTCCACCAAATCCATTACCTGGAAATGCTGATAAAGGTTTTTGATGAATTCTCCAGGAGAAGCTGGCTGGCTGAGTCAGAGATGGAAGTTCTGTCTTCTGACTACTGAAATCATAACTTCATTTCAAGCCTTCAACTGAATGAGACTTCTCTCATTGTTGAAGGCAATATCAGTTGATTGTAGGTATAATCAGCTATAGATGCAATCTACTTACTGATGATTTAAGTCCACAAAATATCTTCACTGTAACTATCAGGTCAGTGCTTGCTTGACCAAACAACTGGACATCATAACCTGACCAAGTTGACACATGAACTATCACAGCCCATGCCTTGTCAATTTGGCACCCATGCACATCTCCCTAAACCATTTTTAATCTCTAAATAAAGACAATAACATACATATTGACACCTAACAATACTCAACTGTCCTGCGTACAACTGGAAATGCACTAAATTTCCCAAGAATAGAGGCAAGTACGTGGATATATTCACCCTTAAACTTGATGTCCTATAACATAAATAATATGACAAGAAGTTAATACAATTTATGTCATATGATAAGAGGATAAGATAAGGAAGAAAGCCAAGATATTTGCTTTAGATATAAATATAAGCATACTCACATAAGAGAACAAGGAAGAAATATTCACATCCATTACTGTCCTAATTTCTGTAACTGGTCATGTGGTTGTACCTCAGATTTATAACTACCTTCTTCCACTATCCCATCTTCCCTTTAGCCTCAGCAAGCACCTCAGCTCGCTGTGGTTCATTGCCTGGTGTGGTGACCCAAACCTAGAATCCTGAAGTTTCTGGGCCATTGATAGTCCTGCCTGGATTGGGGTGTTACAGTTTTCCATTGACTTTTTTTTTTTTTCTAGTTAAGCCGGTAAGAAGAATTTATTGGGAAATGGGGGGAAAGGACAGAGCTTGTTGAGAGATGGGAGAGAAAGATGGAAATAGGCACTGAGATTTCGTACGGGATCCTCTAGGCAGAGAGAGTGAGCTCTGGCTTATGTGGTTACCTTTTAAACCGATAATTATTCCTCCCCTTGCTAATGTTAGGGGGAGAGGACCCAGCTGTTATTGGCTAGTCCACCAATGGTGGGGGCCAATGGTGAGGACTGTTTGGAATATCCAGGGCCAAGGGGAGGTCCCAGAAAGAGTTAACTGGGACCTCAAGGTAAGGTCAAGGTTTCAGTGGGATCTCATGGCCATGTTGTCTGTCAGTCATGTTGTCTGTCAGCCATGTTATCTGTTTGTCCTGTTGAGGCTCATCTTTTCCTCATTTCCCTGTACTAGCCTGCCTCAACTCCCCCTTTAGAGTTCACGCCCTTAATCTTAAGGAGATGCTGAGGGGCGTTGTAGTTAGGGCAATAGTCTCTGACTGACAGGGCTCAAATTTCTCTGGCTATTTTATTGAGGTCGAGGAAAGACAGGTCTGACACTGTGGTTGGTACTGGATGGAATCCCCGCATGTCTAATAAGGGGTTGATTCTGTAAGAATTAAACTTAATTAGAATTTTGAAGATACATGACCCCACTCAAAGGATAAAGAAGATGGTGGTAAGTGGACCCAAAAGGGGGTCAGCTATGACATACTGGACCATGATAGTGAGAAAGTCCAGGTGTCTTCAGAGACTGCATCCTCCCAAAGTTGATGGGAAACAGCATTCTTCCTTGAGTTCTCTTATGCTGTTGGTTAACTCTAGGGAGAGGTTGTGGTAGACCTGCTGGGTTTGGATGTTATCTGACAACCCCTGTTCCAACAGCAGTGGTTATGCTTAGGACAGCTAGGAGAGGCATGGAGAAGCACTGCCCTAGACATAAACTCACAAAGACAGTATAGGCAACAAGACAAATTAAAGACAGTACTTAAGAGAGCCATTCCTTTATCTTATAAGCACGTTCATTAACTACTTAGAAAATGAATTAAATTTACCCAGACTTTTAACATGTTCAATATCCCCTCTGCATATGATCTAGAAAATATATCATAATCATCAGGCATATATCTAGAATAGGAGAGATATAGGTACAGCTCTTAATACTAATCAATGCATAAGTTCCTCTTTGAGCTGCAATTAATAGATCTAAGCTCCTGGTTTGCAATACCATACATGTTATCTTTCCATGGGAGCAGGCCATAATACCAATTGTGCTTAAGTTCTACTTACATCACTCTGGTAATCATTGCTCCACTTGATATGTTTTTCACATAGCCAGCATGTTGCAGCACCATTGACCCTAGAAAGAAGCTAGGGAGGTAGACTCCAGTATTTCACTGGCTTTTTGCATAGTGCCCTTCAGTACTATGAAAGAGAGTCAGTCTGGAGGCAATATCCATTGTACATCTGGCCATATTGAGCCATGGCCAGCTGCTTCAGGGGTCTGAAATTGCAATGTACTCTCCATTCACTTCAAGAGCATGTTCAAAGATGTAGTCATTTTATTTTAGGGGTCAGTGACCAACCTAGCCAAAAACTCAAATGGAAAGGCAACATGCAGTGTACTGAAGGCCTGGTTTGAATATACAAGAGAGTTTGATGATATTGAAATCTGTCTTTTTTGATTTTTATATACTTTCTAAACACTTCCAATGCAAAGTATAGCATATTAAATGAACTTAACTATTTTAGTACTTTGCTTTCGACTTTTACACCTTTACCATGATTATGTTAATTAACAGATATTTTACTTTAGCAGTACAGGAAAAACTACTTTCTCAATTATTTTATGAAAACTGAAGATTCCCAATGGAATCAAGATTATCTTTCCTTACCACTTTTAACAGGTCTCCCTATTATGAAGTTACTTTTTGTTATTAATATCAGTTCAGGTTTCTATTTAATAATGGCTTCCTGGAATTAGCCATTTAAATGCTTCAGTTTAGAAGATGTTTTTACAAACTCCTTATAATTAAGCATAAATACCTAGACTGGTTAATTTACCTCAAAGTATGCTTATTAAATTCCAATTAGCAATGCAACTAATGAAGTTTATTTTATTTATTTAAGAGAGGACAGAGCTACAGTCCCTTCTGTAACTTAATTTCATTAGACATGTACTTACAACTTTCATCATCTTAAAGTTTTAATACATATAATGTTGATTTATTTAATGAGTACACCCAAGCTTAATAATATTGAAGCCACTATAGTTTATGCCAGGACTGTTCTTTTTCATTCCTTTACAGGAGACTAAAACCTCTTGTCTTGAATAAAATTTTAAATCTGTGAATACTCTTAAAAGCATATTGACTGCTAGGTTATGGAATACATTATAATTGTTTAATTTGTTTTAATCATAATTTAGAAAAGGTCTTTCCATAGCTTTCAAGGACTTTTCCTTTACTTACAGAAATTTGACAATTGGATTATTAAACACCCTTATTTTAAGGATGGTAAAATGTTTAAATTTGGGAATTACAGGGCAAACTTTTTCTTAATTCCCCAGCCTAGACGATAGAGTTTTAATTTGTTATACCTAGCCCCTCCCTCAGAGCTCTTGCAAAGTGAAGATCCTGGGGGCTGGGTAGGTCAAAGAACTCAGGAAAATCTTTTTACCTTTCCCAATAGTTTCTATATTCAGATCTCTATATGACCTTTCCATCTTGCTTAGCCTAATTTGGGCTCTAGGAATATTCATTTACATATATAACCACATATTTAATTTTTAACAATTTGGATAGAACTCTTTAAGAATTTTCATTTGTTAATTTGATATTACCATCCTGATATATGAAGATATACAATGAGCAAATAGGCAGACACAAAGAGTTAGACACAAAACACAACTCACTTATGTTATTTATAATTTGCATTCTTTTACAAAATAAGTTTAACTGTAAAATAATATTTGAAAAATTTCTTTGGAGGCTATTTCTAATTACTCTAATTTGCACCATGACCATGCAGTTTTGTTGCAAGAATTTCATTCCCTTTAATTATTGGCTTATAACCAAATTGTCCCCCACGCTTTAAAATACAATTTTCCTTTACTTCAGAACTTTGCTTATTTCTTATTTTGACTTTGGCAGACCTTGGATGAAAAACACTAATTCCAGTATATACTCACTGAGGTTATTGAAGCCTCAGGGAAACTGGTTTTTCTCATGAAATGCTTCTTTTAGGAACATTAACAATCAAGGTAGGAGGACTTCCCCACTCCCCAGTCCTCAGAGATAAGATTCTGGTGGCCACTGGACTGGAAGAGTGGACGTTCAAACCCGAGTGTGGAGAATTCCATCAGGCAGCAATTTAGTCCACACTTAGAGCCATGAGAGAAAGCAGGATTATTGGCACCAGTGGATGGATAGAAGACAGGGCTGTCTCAAGTTTGCTTTCCCCTGAGCCATAGGGGGCAGAAGTTGTCATGAAATAACCATAAGCAAAGGCAAAGGGTAAGGCTAGATCACAATAGCTAACATAAGCAAGGGTGTGGTTAGACCTGAAGTAAGCATAAACAAAGGTAAATTAGTTGAAGATTAACATTACAATAGCTGAACTCTAGGCTAAATCCACCCAGTTATAACAATTTCAGATATGATCCTCCTGCTGTTTTATAATATAAAGGCATCTGTATAATGATCTTATTATAGATGCAGTTATAATAGTTACAGTTTCTAGTAAGATTCCACTTAAAAACAATTTGGGCCTTTCCATTTATTAACTAAACAACTAAAACAATTTTATTAGTAACAACTGTGCTAAGTTTTTCTGCTTTTTCAGCAGCTGAATTAATTCCACTTGTGAGTTATACATCAAATTCAATTGCAAGATAGTATTGACATTTAAAGACTCATTTTTAGGTTACCTCTTACTGATATCCAATTTGCAACAGGCAAACCCCAAATCTGATTTACGAGTTCCTAGGCATGAGCAGACTAATAAAGTTAAAGCAAGCACAGATTAGAACAGAAGAGAGCATTTTACACACTTAGCTTAGCTTAGGGAAAGACTTGACTTTAGAATCATCTAGATGCCAAGTTTCTGTCCACAGCAAAAACTTCATGCAGGACCCTCCAGCTTAGCTCCTTCAGGAAAATCCCTGGGCAGCTGCTAAGTATGGAGCTAAGGGGTCCAGAGAAGCCCTCATTCTAAGGAGACACCAATTGGGCTGCATCCCATTAGTTACCTCCCACAAGGGGTAAAACCCTGCAACCCTTTTTTACTGGAAGTATTGGAGTGTTACAAGGAAATATGCAGGGAGATAAGAAAGCCAGGAAACTTTTCATCTTAATTGATGGCACATGAGGTGTTTCCTTATTCTATAAGGGAGAGGTTTAGTAAATGGAGTGCATTTCCTCATCCCCTTAAGGAGACATGGCCTTGTGGTCTCTGGCCGTCAGATTGGTCTGTCCTCTCCTTCTATCTTACCAGGTTTAACTGGAATTCAGGGTCCCATACAGAGCCCACTCTCAGCTATACTGCAGCAATGTGGTGTGGCAGGAAAAGATTAGCCTCTTTCTTTTTAGACTGTCAGTAGCATAGTCTAAAAAATATGGTTGTCCCAATTTCTGAGAAGGCACTCCAAAGGGGAGTCTGCTGGAATGATGAAAGAGCTGCCCATTATCCTAGGGGAGGAAAAAACCAATTCTTCAGTCTGGGATGTCCCACCACTAAATCTGACTGAACAGATTGCTTGCCGAGCCAGTGTCCTGGGAATCGGGGAGCCCTGTTCACTGTCCCCACATTCTGGGGATCAGGAGCTTTATCTCTGGCCATCCCCTGAGTCTTAGAAGTTTGGGGGACATCTAGGTCCAGTTCCCAGACCAAACACACAAGCTGGGCTAACCCTAGGAAAGGGGCTGGCTAGGGACCTTTCTTTGGCCTACTTTGCAGCAGTCTCAGGAGCTGGCTGAGTGAGCTCACCCCAGGCTCCTAGGTCAGCAGTTAAACTCAACATTAAAAGCCCATTAGATATCCTGGGTGAGTCCAATGAGCTATAGAGTAGGTGTTGCAACTCCGCTGAAGTTCTGGGCCCAGCTGGCACTTGGTCAGCCCAAAGACTTGAGTCTCTTGGATGTATACCTACAAACTCCAGCACCGATTATAGATTTAAATAGAAATCTATTTAAATCCTGTGACTTGCCAGAAAACACCTTCAGGGACTCCCCCCAGACAATCTAAGGGCCTCCCCAGGGCAGAGAAGGAGCAAAGCCTCAGGGCACTGCTAAGGGTGGGGCTCATGCACCCTAACAAATGCATATTCAGTTTCTAAGGCATTCTAAAGCATCTAACAGACCCAAAATGAGGACAGCAGTAGTTGGAAGATCAAAGGCACTTTTAATTAAAAGGAGTTAACTAGGGGCAAAAGGAAATGATACCAGGGGTGATTCCCATTCTGAACTCACAGAGAGGGCCTGGTAAACTCCCGACAGACTCCTGCTTGACTTAGGCCACATGTCCAGTCAGGTCTTAGGGCAGTTTCACCCACTACCCAGAAATTCCTTGGATCTACACGGCATGGGGGCTCGCCCCCACCACCTTCTGAGAGGGAGCTGAAAGTCTGGGCAGAATGAGTTAATGTCCTGTGGGAGCCTATCCAGGAATCCCTTTAAAATGGCAGAACCAAAAGAGGGCATAAACAGGCTATAAAAAATTTAAACTCACCAGTCCTTGCCGGGTGTCGGGGAGGATTACCTGCCTCTAGAACTCCTGGCTGTTGCTCGCCAAATGAAGAGGGAAAGTGTTGGATTTCTCTAGGTTCTTGGCTATGTGCGTAAAAGAATTTAAGAACACGTCAGTTCAATTAGGCCAGTAAGAAGAATTTATTAGGAAACGGGGGAAAAAAACAGAGTTTGCTGAGAGATGGGAGAGAAAGATGGAAACACGCACAGAGATTTGGTGTGGGCTCCTCTAGGCAGAGTGAGCCTCCATTTACTTTTTTTTTTCTTTTAAGGATTTATTTATTTTTACTTTATTTTTAAAAATTTATACCCCCCTTCCCCAGATAGTTCTCTCTTATGTCTGCTCATTGTTTGCTCGCCTTCTCCAGGAGGCGGGATCTCCCACATGGGAGGCGAGTGCCCAGTGGCCGGAGACACATCCACTCCCTGTGGGCTGTGGCATCTGCTGGCTTCTGGCATCTGCTCATTTAGGTGTCTGCTCATTGCAGCAGTGCAGCATTTAGCTCGTTTCAGCAGGTGCGGCATCTGCTCATTTCCTTTAGGAGGCACCAGAACCCAAACCTGGTACCCCCATGTGTTAGGTGGGCACCCAACTGGTTGAGCCACATCTGTTTCCCTCCATTGACTTTTAATCACAGGGCATGGTAGTACAGAAAGACCCTAGGTATCTCCTACATTCCAGGAAAACTCTTCACCTCCATTGTTGAGTTGCAGTCCTCTTTCCCTTTGATAGTCAATATCAAGCACCCTAGCCAGTAAAGTGATTCCCTTCTTTCCCTGTTGATTCAGAGGCATAGAGAGCCCAAAGTGGCCAGGTGGCAGTCTTAACTTCCAGTTCAATGGAATCATTGTGTCTCCTGGTGGATACACTCCTCCTATTGGAACTAAGAACTGCAGACCAGCAGAGATTAAGATTCCAGGAACAGGAAGCAAACATTTTCCTAGTGGGTCACTAGAGGTAATAATGACTAGTGCCACTCCCATTTCCACCCCTTGATTCCTGGATCCATGATTCCTGGCTTTGAGAGAACAACACCTTAAAGTGGATGCTGATTTAGAGCACACACATCCTCCTCAAGAACATTTCCCAAGCGCTACAAGGTATTGCCACCTAGTTGGCACTGTAATTGAATCTTCAAAAGGTCATTCTATCAACATAGCTGTTTCAGGATGAAAGGGAACATCACAAGACCCTGTGAATTCCATGAGCATGTGTCCATTTTCACACTTCATTTGCTGTGAAGTAGGTTCCTTAATCAGAAGCAATGCTGTGTGGAATACCATGGCAATGGATAAAGCATTCTATAAGTCCACAGATGGTATTTTGGCAGAAGCATTGAATGCAGGGAAGGCAAACCCATATCCAGAGTATGTGTCTATTCCCTTAGAACAAAATGCTGCCTGTTCCATGATAGAAGTGGTCCTGTAATCAACCTGCCACCAGGGAGCAGGCTGATCATATTGGGCAAAGGTGCCATATCAGGGACTGAGTGTTGGTCTCTGCTGCTGGCAGATGGTAACTCAGCAGTGGCTGTAGCCAGGTTGGCCTTGGTGAATGGGAGTCTATGTTGCTGAGCCCATGCATAAGGTGGGGTCCATGGGCACTTGGGTCACTTCTTTATGTAACTTACTTGTACCTTCAGGACCTGTTCAAGCTTATATATATACCATTTTATGGCTGAGTGCTGCTGTGCACACTCAATTTTATTGCTTGATGGGTCAGACAACACCCAGTTCATGTTAGGCAACTCAGGTCTCACAGTAACTTGGTGGCCCACGGATAAGCATTCAGTCTCTACTAATCCTCAGCAGCAGGCCAAAAGCTGTTTCTTAAAAGGAGAGTAGTTATCTGCAGAGCATGGCAGGCTTTGTTCCAAATTCCTAAGGGTCTGCATTGTGATTCTTCTATAGGAGCCTGCCAAAGGCTCCAGACAGCTTATCTAGTTGCCACTGACATTTGCAGCACCATTGGATAGGCTGAATCATATCACCCAAGTGGCAGAGCAACTTGCACAACAGCCTGGACCTGTTGTAGAACCTCCCCTTGTTCCAATCCCCACTCAAAACTCACAGATTGACCTGCATGACGTTGCAATGACAGATGCAGTCCATTACGCATTTTGTCAAAACCTATAGAATTGTGAGGTGCAAAGTGTAAACTGTAATGTAAACCAGAGACCATGGTTAGTAGCAATACTTCAAATCTGTTCATCAATCACAACAAATGTACCACAATAATGAAACATGCTGTTAATGGAGTGTGGGAGGAGGA